>VYXH01002955.1:99173-209091 GCA_013397275.1 Burhinus bistriatus | reverse complement strand
GTTTGGTTGTTAATTTCAGTTTTCATTTGTCAGATTTGCCAAACCTTCCAAACACTAATGCAGCAGTAAGCATACTCAAAGGTGTGTTTTGAATGGCCTTTACCTACTCGTTGCTGGAGGAAGTCATCTCTGCTCCTTCAGTGTTCTCAGGCATGAGGATCTCCCAGTGCCTTCTAGTTGCACTTCACTCTATCACTTCTAAATAGACGTGGGTGGTGGGCATCTACTGACATCGCTTTCATTTGAAAGGCATACAGCCTTTCATTTTAGTCAGAAAGGCATGAAAACTGACTCTCTGCCTTAGCAAAAAGTGCCTACAGAAGGCAGTCCGTTCGCGCCTGGCGGGTAACTGAGCAGAGCCTTTCTTGTGGTGGCAAATGTCAATGATGGGTGACTATCTCAGAGCTATGTACAGCTTCTTCATGTCATCTGTGAGGAAGGAGAGGCACCATTCCATGTATACAGCTTCTGGGAGAAATAAGTGACAGAGAGCTCGGAATTATTGAAAACAGGTTTTCAGTGATGCTGGCTAGGAAAAGTGTTTTGCAGCTCTAGTGAAATCTACAGCAGTGCCTTAGTCTCAGGAAGTGGTTTCCCAGTTCTGCCGGCCCACAGCTGGCAGTACATGGTGGGCACCATCCAGCTTCCTTTTTTGTTCTCCCTGTCAGCCGGGACCTTTCACAGTCACAGTGCTGTCAAGGAGTCATTGTGACTGGAAGCCTCTGAAATAGGGGAAAAATCTCTCATTTCTTAAGGAACTGCCCAGTTGGGTCTCAACCTGGGCTCCTAGGCTGATGTTGCTCAGTGTGACAAGTGAGCATGGATCATTCCTCTGGACAATTACAGCAATTTGGGTCTGTCTTATTCACAAGCTGGACCATTGCAGCCAGACCCCAGGATGACATGGCTGTCAAAATGAAGAGAGTTGGGCTGTGGAGCAGCCACCAGTCATGGCAGTCATGGTGCGCCTGTGTTGTGACTTTTAGGGTGCAAAGCAAGAACTTTTTATAATTCCTTTGCACCAAGTGAAATGTTGAAGAGTAAGATCAAATACAGACAGACATGGAGAAGAAACATCGCTCTGATAATTAGCCCCGGCTGAAAAACATAGCTTCTGTGCTTGTGATTTTATTTTCCCCTTTGATTTGTATTTGGTTGAATCGGTCCAGTTACCTGCAACGTGTCAGCATTTCCTAGAAATTCTGCGACTGTGTTTGATGTGCTGAAAGAAGGTGCTCTGGTAATGAGATAGGTCCCTTTGTGCTGCAGGTACTCAGTGAAATGGGCTCTCCTGGCAGTTCCACAGCTCTTAATGGCCACATGGACTATGGTTTGCCTGATTTCTTATTCCAAGAGCAAGTCCTGCTGCAACCTCTCAGAAAATTAGCTTGCAGCATTGTAGCCTAGTCAGGCTTTGATCATCACCTGTTTACTGCCAACAAAAAGCTGGAGTTATCAGCCCACAGCTCGGGCAAACCCACGTGTTGCAGGCACTAAAAGACCTCTGCTGCCTAATTGTTGTATCTTCTTTCTGCAATAAAATCGGCCCTTATGCTTTTCAAGCTCGTTGTGTATGATTAATAAAACTTATTAGGCCAAAGAGAATAATGTGGCTAGTGGGGGTGATTGCAAGAAAGGCTGGGACATGAATAACGCTTCCAGGCAGAACATAATAATTGAACAAGCTCAGTCAATTTTCTGCTTGTCTTCTGTATGTGTTACAATACTGGCACAAGTGGTAGGAAGTTTCAGATACAGAGTTTGCTTCTTTTTTAGCTACCTGCAATTCACCAGAGCTTTTGACCACAGGAGTATGTGTTACATCCAAGCTGCCAACAGGTGATAACTATTCTAGTGGGCCTGTCAGCTCTGCTAATAGCATCGTCTTTGAAAGGAGGAAGATGAGATTAGCCAAGCAGTGGGCCTGTGCGTATGCTGAGAAAGGAAGCTGGTGTTTGGGATAAGACATAGAGATCTGCGAGTTGAGTGATTTTGTATGGAAGCAGAGAGAGGAAAATGGGAGAGACTGGAGGAGGGGGTTGACAGAGGAGAACAGTAAGACTAGGAGAGCGAGCATGGTGTTGGGTCATTGCAGCTTAATACTTAATAGTGTGATTAATTACTTTTTCTATTCACACTGCCTGTCACTGGGTACCTTAACTGCTGATCGTGAGTGATGAGGCACAGGCTTTTGTCTTATGGGAAGCTCTCTGCACTCTTCTTTCAGGGTGGAAAACTAGGCATGGGCTTTGATGGTTCCCTGTCTGCCCGCCATCGCCAAAGAGCGGTGCGCATCATGCTTCTTGGTCTTACGAGCTGCACGCCAAAGGGCTAAAAGCCATGAGGCACATGCCTCAGGGGAGTGAGGGGAAGGAGGGAAGGGTCTAGCACTGCTTCAGTGGCTCACCAGGGGTTTATCTCCTCCTCTGTCAGAAAGGCTTGAGTTGGGCTTGCAGCCAGGACCGCCTCTGCCAAAGTCCTCCCTCCCAGGAGCAGGGGCCGGCTGCTGGGCCAGTGCAGCAGGGTGGCTGCGGGAGCCCTCCCCGCGTTGCCCAGGGGCTGGTAGCTGCTGGCTCCTGCCCCGGCTGCGTTCTCCTGGGCTGCCTGCTGAGAAAGTGCCCCTTTCCCACCTGGATTTAATTTTGCACTTGATCTGTTAAATGTTTTGAGAATGAGGAGAAAATCACTTAAATATTTTCTGTTGTGCTGATTTTGTAACAGGATAGGCATCTTGGTGTAATCCAAAGAATAACCCAAATGGTGTATTTTGTCACTTGTAGGAATTTGGTCTGGAAAATAACCCGCTTGAGGATGTTTTTATGAGTATATTTACCTGCTTTTTTCTTTAATTACAAGACCACTTTTAGTGATTTTTATTTGCATTGAAAGCAAATTTAAGCAAGGCAAATGTTTTAGATTGCAAACCTCTGCATGTTTTTCTGTGGTCTTATCAAAATGGCTAGGAAAATGCTGACTGTTGATTGAAAAATCGTTGTGAGAGAGCTACTGAAAGGGGATGGCTGTTGGTGTGAGCTATTTGTACACTCTGACAAAAAAATAAATAAGAAAAAAAGGCTAGGAAGTGAGTACTCCTGCTCCAGGGCTGTTGCAACAGCTCTGCCTTGCCACATACTATTTAGTCAAATGCACAGTTGATTGAATGTCACTTGTGCTTTTTAGCACTAGATGTGGTTATAGATGAAAACACTCCTCTTTATTGTGTGGACTTTCCCTCACAATGTTTATAGGGCACTCTTGGTAATAGTCATGATGTCTACTTTTTGATTAATCTATAAAGCAATATATCTTCTGGTAATAGCAGGTGCTGTGATGCTGCCGAACAGTTCTTTATTCTGTTTCTGTTCACTGAATATGAAAAAAAAAAAAAGCTGACAAAAATTTATGTTTAGAATCCCATAAATTGGAATGTAACTTCAGATTATGAACAAGATTTGTTTAAAATCCCAGTTTTCAACACCAGGATTGAAATGAAGAAGATAAACGATTTTCCTGTAGACTTTGGAAATGGGGCAAATGTGCTAAGGTTATTTGCCAGTTCAGTGAAAAACCTTGGTTTCCTAAGTAGGTATTTCTTTCAGCTGTATTTTTTGGTCCAGCCTTCTTGGCATCATTTGTCACAGCTTTTTTTCTCTGATGAGAAAATTATACTTTCCTTGGTTCTCCTGTAATAACTATAACACCTGTGGAATATCGTCCTGCTGGTTTTGATGTCTTTGTGACTTGGTCTTTCTGCTTTTGTGAAGTCTTTTTTGTTAATGTTAACTTGTCCTCAGCTACTTGACTTGGTGTCCACAGTCTGTATGCAACTTTCGTGTGCTGCAGGCAGTGAAGAGCTCATGATTTAACCAAGTAGGACTTCTACTACATTTCCTAGCACTTCTCTGTCCTGAAATAGTTTGTGTTTGTGCTCTTAATGGTGCTTCTTTAATTAATTACCCACTTTTCTCTTTATTTCTTTAAAGTTGTCTCCCCAACGTTCTCATGCACTAGTGTTCTCAGTTTATTGATTTTTATCTTCTCTAAGTACTTTATTATCCACCTCTCTTTCCTTCTCTTTTTGGCATCGAATACAATTGCATTCTCCATTCAATCGCTTTAGTAGATGCCAGATCGTCTCAATGAAATTTTTTCATTGTGACTTGTTTTGGAATTTTCGAATGCTTTTCACTGAACTTCTCCTTAGAGACTTACTTACTCCAGGTCTCCTTGATTTATTTTTTTTGGCCAATACGTAATAGAAAGTTAGTTGCTGTTAGCTATAGACCACTCCTGTGCTTCAGCTTCTGCAAATCTAAGCTCACCTACCAAATCCAAATGCATAATATGCAGCATTTTATTTGTCCTTGGGTGACATCTCTCTTGTATTATTATGCAAAAACATCATAGTAAGTTTATTTTTTTCCTCCATAGTTTACATGCTGTTGTACTACTCACAGCAACAGGCATCCAGCTCAGAGAAGGTAAGCAGGCATTTATCAGTGAGGCTTTTCAAACAATCTCGGTTTTCAGTGATTCTACTTAGTTCAGACACAGTAACAAAATATCTCTGATACAATGTCATGCTTTGTCTGAATGAGATTATACCTATGTCTGACTCATACACTGTTAATAAAATTGTATATAACCAAGAAATTGTGGACTGAGCTCCACTGTAGAAAACAGATGCTACTTCACCTAATTAATCTTAATAAGCAATAATATTTTTAGAAAAAGAGTAGAACCACAGGCACCTAGTGCATTTGCAAAAGTAAAACTTTCCCCCAAGAAGAGTAGAAACAAACAGCATAAGGAGGCTTTTTGCTCCACTTCCTCCAGATGCTGTCTCTTGTCATTATCAAGCTATCACTACATCTGCTGCTGGCTTTCCCCATGTATTTTCTGGTGGTTTTGACTACATTATCAAATCAATTCTCACAGAGTTTAGCACACAGTACCCAGAGAAGCCTCTTAGACTTCCTTGTTCAGACTGGGGCTAGTCTGAATTGGCCTCTGTTTTGACTCCTGGTTCCTGCTCTCTTGTTTTTCTGTGAAGGCTTATGTTGTTCTCTAGCACTGATGCAGGCTCCCATGCCTTGACAATATATAGCTTGATGCCTGGTGTAGACAACTCTGGAACAGCCAGAGATAAGGAATAATCTCTTGCTGCATGAAAAGGAATGCAACAGGTAGTTCCTTTCATCAGGGTCTGCTTGGGATATCTGATCTGGGTCTCACCAGCTGCTCTTGATATCCTTGGTGAAAAAGGTCTTGAAAAGCCTGAGCAGCTTCCACGGGAGCCTGACTGGTAACCTGCCTCACAGTCACAGAGGTTGTACCCAACCTCTGCATCTTGCCCCTCTTCTTACCCCAGGAAGCTTCTGCAAGATCTTTTCAAGTCTGTTAACTGCTGCATTCCTCCAGGCAAAACTTCCCATCCCTCTGTCTTCTCTTTGAAAAATAAACGGTACTCAGGCCCTCTCTCAAAGCAAAAGCATCTTGCTTGCAGGTAAACCTAAGAATTTAGGGACTGCCTAGATGGGGTGTATAGTGCTACAGAACAGTTACAGGACTAGCTCAACTTAGAGTGTATCTCCATGGCTCCTCAAAAGTGGGCTGATCATCCTCCTCCTGACTTAGCTAGAATTACCACCTAGATTGAATTTGGGGATTTGCACTGAATCCTAGGCTGGAACAGTCACATTAGCATAGTATCTGTCTTCTCTGAATGTAAGCCTGATGTCCGTATAACTGCTGTGCTCCAATACAAATTTGCACTTATTTGTTGTCAGAGGGATTTTGGCGTATCTTCATGGGGGATTTTGAGCTTCTCCTCTTGTTCCTTATTTACATGAGTTTAGACCGATGTTATATCAGGAGCTAATATTTAGTAAATCCTTTCTAATGTTTAGACGCTACAAAACCTTCTGCCAAGTAGATCGGGCTATCTGCATCTTAGCACAAGGAAAACGTACAATCTCAAGCAATCACTCTTTGCTTTTCCAGGCAATAATTCTGTCAATTTCCAAATGATGCTTCAGGAAATACCCAATACTGGAGCATTTCTGGCAACTCAGTTACTATAAAAAGTCCAGCAAAATGTCATGCAGAAATAGGTTTATTGTGCAAGACAGACAGGGACAGCCGATTTCCTGTGACAGAGAACATCAGTGTATGTTCAGGATGGGCAAGAGAGGGTAGTTTTTCTTCTGCAATGTTTTGTGTCAACTGATGAGACAGACAGTAGATTTTCATTGCTGTTGGACCACCTGTAGCATCCTACAGGATGTCATGGAATCTCTCTCCATGGAGTTATTCAAAACCAGACTGGATGCAACCCTCAGCAACCTGATCTAGCTGACCCTGCTTGAGCAAGGGATTTGACCAGATGATCTCAAGAGGTGCCTTCCAGCTTCAGCTATTCTGTGACTCTGTGACTAGTGCCAGGGTTTCTAGATCCCAAACTAACTAAAGGTTCATTCCAGCAGAGGGTTGCCAGGTCTTAGTGTTGGTGCTTTGGATATGAGAGAAAAATATCATAAGAGACTGTTATGCCTTGCAAGCTAGATGCAGCAACTTAGGAGAGATTGTCTGAAGGCACAAGCCCCCTGGGTAGCCAGTGGCCCTTTGCTTGAACACTGACTTGTGGGGAAAGGACTTTGCTGTTTGCAAAGTGCTTTATCTTTGCCTGGTCAGTGTTGCACACAGGCGCATTCTTCTCGGTGGCATTCCTGAGTGGGATGGGATGCACTGCAGGATAGGATTAGCAGTCAGTCTCTGCAGGCTTAGGGTTGTACAGTACCCTCCCAGTCACAGCCAGGGTTTTTTTCTTGTAACTGAGCATTTTTTCCAAGCGTGTTAAGTCACCACACAGATAGTCCCTGCTTTAGCTGAGTGTGTCTCAGGAGGGCCTCAGCTGAGCAGGACTTCCACATCATTTTTGAGGTCAGAATAGGAGGATAGTTGGACTTCAAAAAAATTTTACAACTTTAACTGAAACTTTTAAAAAGATACAAAGCTTAAAAGAATGACAAGGTGTATTTGGTTTACGTGGCAAGCTCTTGGTAGCTGGGGGGCTGGAAAGGTGGCTTCTGAGAAAAAAAACTAGGGGTTTGGCCCATGTTGGACAGAACCAGTTCCAGCTGGCTCCAAGATAGACCCACCGCTGGCCAAAGCTGAGCCCATCAATGATGCAGGTGGAGCCTCTGTGATGACATATTTATGAAAGGGTAAAAAACAGCAGCAACGAGGAAGAGGAGTGAGAAAAATGTGAGATAAACAACCCTGTAGACACCAAGGTCAGTGGAGAAGGAGGGAGAGGAGGTGCTCCAGGTGCTGGAGCAAAGATTCTCCAGCAGCCTATGGAGAAGACCATGATGAAGTAGGTTGGCCCCCTGCAGCCTGTAGAGGACCATGTCAGAGTAGATATCCACACTGCAGCCTGTGGAAGGCCCCATGCTGGAGCAGGCTCCTGGCAGGAGCTGTGGCCATGGGGAGGAGCCCATGCAGGAACAGGTTTTCTGGCAGGAGCTGTGGCCTGTGAGGGACCCACGCTGGAGCAGTTGGCTGCTGATGGACTGTACCCTGAGGAAAGGACCCATCCTGGAGCAGTCTGTTCCTGATAGACTGTGCCCTGTGGAAAGGACTGACGCTGGAGTAGTTCTTCAAGAATGGCAGCCTGTAGGAAGGACCCATGTTGGAGCAGTTCATGAGGCACTGTATCTCATGGGAAGGACCTATGCTGGAGCAGGGGAACAGTGTGAGGAAGGAGTGGCAGAGACGAAGTGTTATGAACTGACCCTGACCTCCATTCCCCATCCCCCTGCACTGCTGGGGGTGGGGAAGAAGAGTGAGTGGGGGAAGGTGGTTTAAATGTTGTTTTTATTTCTCACTATCCTACTCTGATTTGATTGGTAATAAAGTAAACTAATTTCACCAAGTAAGTCTGTTTTGCCCATGACAGTAACTGGTGAGTGATCTCCTGTCCTTATCTTGACCCACAAGCTCTTTCATCATATCTCTCCCCTTGTCCTGCTGAGGAGAGGGAGTGAGAGAGCACCTGGATGGGCACCTGGTGGCCAGCCAAGGTCAACCCACCACATAAAGCTTGTTCACTAACAGAGCTATAATATGAAATAGGATGCCGTAAACATAGACTCTACACTATTAAGGCATTTTATGGTGATGATGCATCTCTAGATGTTCTGACTTTAATCTTATCACTCTGTACTGAACTCTGAATATTTCATTTCCACTCATTCTATTCTCTTGGCTGACAATAAGTACTGCTGAGCAAGCAAAGGTAAGTGCTTTTTGGATTGATTTTTGTCTGACTGCTGCCACAGTCCAACAGAGTTTATATGCCATAGTGTAGCGTTTGTATCTAGCTGTGCTTATATTTTGGATTTCCATTTGTGCATATGAAAGAGAAACCGTGGACAAAACCTCTGAAATCCTTTCTATCTTATATTTATCATGTCTGAAGTATACAACCCCCTCTTCTGTGCAAAACAAGAAGCCACATGCAGAGCAATGTGCTTAGTACATAAATGTCTTCCTTGTACTCACGTCATCTCTTGTGTGAGAGAGGAGTGTTGTGTGGAAAAAAAGATGAGTGAGCCAGCTACTGAAAAGCTCTGGCCTGGCTGCTTGCCTTTATCTTCAACTTGCTTGAAATATTAAAATCAGGAAGATTAGAATCAAATAACAGCAGTTTGTGTATTGTTAGGGTTGTCTCCTTAATCAGGTAAGTTAGTGCTTGCAGAGCTATGATACCCTCATGAGCACTGCCTGCCTCCAGGTCTGAATCTTTACCAGCTGCACCTGCTATCACAATCTTTATAATTGTCATTCTTGTGTAATCAACAGTGGTCACCTATTTCATGGTGCTATATATAGCAAAAATAAAAATATACACATATATGTAAAATCTTTATGCATATGTACATTTCTCGCTGTGTGTGAAGCTGTGAATATATACAGAAAAAGTTACGTTTTTTTCCTTGAGAAATTAATTTCTTAATAATTTCCCATCAACAGAACATCTCATTATCTATAAATGTTGTGAAAGACCTTATTAGACAGATAGACACATGAGGGATAAAATTAAAAGTTGCTGTGGAAACCATAACCTGAAATAAGTCTTTCTTTTCTGCACTCAAAATCCCAGTCTTTGTCTTCTATTAGAATACTGTTTGCATATAATTTCTTTCTTTAGGAAAAAGAATCTGAATTGCTGATATATAAATGGAAATCCCATCTGACTGTGACTGTAAAGTGCATCTCAGACTAATGGATTTTTTTTTTTTTTCCCCTTTTCTTTGAGTATTTTAAGCCCCTCTCTTGTCCTGGTATCAGTCTGGTGTAAGGCAGAAAAAAATTTAATCCCTGGTGGTCATTACTGCCCATCTATGACTAGCTGCAGCTGTTTGTTGGAACTGTCGGTATTATTGCCTTCACTGGAGTTAATTGTGATACAGGAAACAGCTTGGGGTAGGGTATAGAGGAGGGAAGAAGAAAGACTAAAGAAGATGCTAAGGCCCGGAGGAAATGTTTTGCTAAACACAAAACATTCTTTAGCTCTCAGCTGCAGCTGTCATCATCCCTCTATAGCACATTCTTAGAAAATCACATTTAAAATATGGCTTGTCAAATAAGCAAAAAGCGTCTTGAGCTGCGTATGTATCATCCCATCTACTTTGGTACAGAAAGGCTTGATCACACTAAAGCTGGCGTCCGTGCTCTATCCTTGAGATTCTTGTGTAGCTGTTATTTTCTGTTGGTAGATGCATTCACATGGTGTTAGCCTGGGTCAGGAATGTGCTTTTGAAAAGAAACTCCCCATGGTCTGTGCTTACTGTGCTGGGTTCATATTGTCAAGCAGCCTTGGAGCACACAGAAAACACTGCACGTTTTCTGATGGAGCTAAAACAGAATATGCACCCTGGGGGTACACCTAATGCTCTCCAGCTGCTAACGGGTGTGCAGTTCACAGGATCAGCCTGTGATAAACCCAAAATAAAATCCCCCCAACCCATGCTGTGCTCTGTCAAACCACTCCTGCTGAGCTACACAGCTGATGAGATAAACATAGCTTTTGTTAAACAAGCTCTTCCTGCAGTGTGATTTTTTTTTTTTTTTTTAAAATCTGTTTTATATGCAAGAAATAACTTGAGCATCAGCTCCAAGAAGGCACTGAAAAATGCCGATTTGCAGTGCTTGTGCATTGAAGATCTCTCTTGATGATTACACAAACAATGTGCATAGAAAAGATGGGGCCAAATATCGAGTATGTTCCTGTTATGTGGCTTTTTCTGTCTAGGAAAAAGCATCACAGACCAATTCTTCTGATGACCTGCTAACCCTGGATTGCTCAGCAAGAAAACATAGGAGCCATGGCTGCATGCAGGCATTGTTGCCAGCTAAGCCTCGTGTTTTCTTCACAAATGCTGAAATACCACAGAGAATGATGTAATGTCAATCAGTACAATTATTTGCAAATGCATCAGTGATTTTGACTTATTCAGTAGTTATGTATAAAAAAAAAACCAAAATGGCACAGAATTTCTACTGTTATCGCATAACAGCTTGCATTTAAAAAGTCATTGTGCTTAAGTACAAATTGAAAATTAGCATATCTGCAAAAAAAAGAAAAAGGCAAAAAGCCAAATGCTTAGAATACATCTACTAGATACAATGTCAAGACCAGTCCCAGCTCTGGAGTTCACACTCGGCAAACATTTTATATACAGACACTATCTGATGGGCGGACAATTCTTTTGCCCTTCCAGTTTCAGTGCCATCGATGTAGAACTCAGCCCTGCTGGAATTTGATTGAATTTGCTCTGAACCAATACTTGAATGCCTCTACACTGCCTTATAATTTGAATAAGGAGTTGGCTGTGAAGCAAGCTAGCCCAGGTATTGTGAATTAGGAATACAGGAGAAGTGACATCCTGGAGATTCTTTACAAGTTTCACCTCAATTTGTTTAAGAAGGATTATGGACTGTTTCTCTCTGCCAGCATGGTTGGCCTGTGTTAAATGAGCTGTACATTCCTAGCGGATTGGTGTCCATGCCATAGAAAACAGCTTCTACTTTGGCATCTTTGCAACGAGTCTTTGCAGAGGCGAATAGTGAACGGGCATGGAGGAATCTACTGCATTTCCCTGCCATGTAGCTAGTGCTAGACTGAGGAAGCTCGCCTGTCCTTGTAATCCTGGCAATACATAGGATGGTTTCTGTCCACGGGGCTCTTCATCAAACCCCCTTTCATGACCTCCACATTTTTGTTTTGATAAAAAATGTTATTTGTTTGTTGCAGTATAACAGCCAATAAATGGAGAGGCAGAAAGTGTTCTGCTTTAGGTTAATTTTTGTATATGTATGTTATCCGTCATCTGAAACATATGAGCAAACAACCCCTGTCCCAGTGTCTTGATGAGGGGCAGAAAGTTACCGTCGTGAGGTCCTATTTCAGCTTTGCTCACTTTGCTTTCATCTCTGACAGGAGTAATCCGTCTGTAGCTTTGTGGGGTTTTTTGGCAGCATTGCATACCTTCTGCTTTAGTTGCAGTTTGTGGTTTACAGAGGGTGCTTGGGATTGTGTGTACTAAGTAGACTAGATCCTCACAGCTGAGCGTTCACAAGTAGTTACTTACCTTTGATCACAAATAATTTATTGCTGAGTTACTTGCGAGGCTATTGCTGCATGGTAAGAAGAGATCCCAACATCCACATTGGGTTAGAGAAAGTATAAATAAAGTCTAGGAATAATTTAGGTTGGAAAGGACTTCTGGAAGTCACCTGATCCAGACCCCTGCTCAAAGCACGGCTAACTTCAATGCTGTATCCCATCTTGAAGAGTGGCCAGCAGTAGAGAAGAGAAAAAACATAGAAAAATACAGCTATCTTGCACTTTGAAAACCTTGCATAGCTTTTTACAGTCAAGGATGCAGGACTTTGTGAGATGGAGGTTGCAATTGAATCATCTCTTAATAGTCATTGATAAACCTGCCCTGCATAATGACTCCAATCTCTTAACCCATTCTTTGGTTTTAATCTCCAAAATACACCGCAGCAATGAGTTCCTTTAAATTAATTATGTTCTGTGAAAAAATATTTATGCTAGTGGCTGAAACCTGCTCCTTAATAATTTACATATGTGTCTCCTGAAGAGGCTAAGTGGCCTGAAATGAAAACGAAGCAATAAAAAGGCAAATAAGGTGGGGTGGGGTGTTTTCTGCAGTGACTGGTGTTTTCTTAAAGGGAGGCCCCGAAACAGAGGACAGTGAGTTCAGCTGAGCAAACAATGGAGGAAATGAAGAGGCTTCCAGAGATATTAAAGATTGGAGCAGAAGGTGCAGGACGCATATACTGGAAGGTTTTTATGTACGAAGTCTCTCCACTATGAATAGCGGGACAGAAACCCTGTGGGCCAGGGTTAGGGTAGGTAGGGGCAGTGTGGTAAAATGCCAATGGAGAAGTGATGATATGGTGGAAAAGAGGCTACATGGACCTTCATCACAGCACCTGGAACTTAGGTGCTGAGAGGAGGACAGATTACTGAGGTGAAGCTGAAGGCTTGTTACCTTGCAAGATGAAAACAATCAACGAGTAGCAAGAGAAGCAGAAGTAAGTGGCAAAGATGAGCAAAGCTCCTCAAAGAGAGGCAAAAGTCAGAGGACTGTTAGTAGCTCAAGGTTTCAAGAGGGAAAACATCAACATGGAGAAGTATTAAATCCTGAAGGAAAAAACAAAACAAAATAGCAGGCTGGGCAGGCTAGTTGGACAGTCAGGAAACACTGGGCCATTTGGTGAGGTTGTCCATGCCATCAGTGTCAACAGAGCTGGTGGCAGAGGGCACCCCAGCAGCACTGTGGATCTGTCCCAGGGAGGTGCAGGGGATGATGCTGCCCCTTCTGCCCGCCTCTCCTTGGCCAGCAAAGGCCCTTGGATGCCTTGTCAGGGTCATGAGTGCAGTAGTGCTTAGCCTAACAGTTCAAAAAGATCCTAGCTGTCTTTTATGTGTGTTAGCCAGTAAATAATTGCTTCACGCTTCACAGTTATGTATGTTACTCTTTTTGCCTGGCTAAAGGTGCCCAAACTGACCCAAAGGAGAGGGTGTAACATGTGCCCAGGATGAAGGACAGTAGAGAGAAGACCCTAGAGATTCCCAGCTGCCCCCAAAAGGGTACATCTAGGAGCGTGAATGACCCTTGTTGAGGAAAAACTGGTTAGGTTGTCACTAGTGAGTGGGAGGATCATGGACTGTAGCCCTGAGGAAGGACCTGGGACAGGGTGTCGAGGCTGAAAAAGATCCTGAAGGTCATAGGAAAGATCAGCAGTGGATTTTTCCCTGTTAAGACAAGTGTCAGTGCCTGGAGTGAATCAAAAATAACTGTGCCAGAACAATGCTCAAAGGTGTTCAGGTGATCTTTGGTAAAATGCTTTCGGTCCTTGGAAGGAAGTGTAAAAGCCAGAAAAATTATTGCAGATTACTACAGTCAGTACAAGGATTGTGCTTAGGAGAAAAAGGCGTGCAAAGGGGACTCGTCTGAGGATGGATAATGCTGAAGACATAGCTTCCTGGGATCCCACTTAACAAGATTTATGAGAAGAGCTTTAAACTAAGAAATGAGGAAAATGGTTTGGGAGAGTAGTGAAATCCTTACAGCTTTTTTTATAGTAAAAGGAGAAGGAGAAAAAAGGAGTAATACTGCTGCCAACTGTAGTCAAGCTGGCAGTATCAATAGTCATATGATATACTTTACTAGAGTAAATGGCTAGAAAGTATGTGGTCAATAGGAGACAACAGACAGGCCTGTGTATTCACACCAGACAAGAGTATTGCAGGTGACGTGCAGAGCATGAAACTGAATATGATGCTGACTGCATCGAGGTGGAATAGCAGCAGTGATTATTACATGAGAAGGAGCAATCATGTTGGAAACACACTGTACAGAAATGATAGAAATAACAGTTTAAAAGTAGTGGAGGAGTAGAATCATATTTTAAAGATGTTAATAAGTTATTAAAAAAGAGTGATAATGTGGATAAAGTAGATTAGTTACAATCAAAATCATTCTAGGAGAGGATGTCAAAGGAGGCCCTTCTGGGATAGACTGGGGAGTTGAATTTGGATATGAACAAAGAATTATTTAATGCTGTTAGAGAGAGAAAAATACTCCTGAGATTTGTATCACAGGAAATTTTAATTTCTCAGTCATCAAGACTGAAAACCATTAGCAATCATAGGCCATGGGTGTGACAATCAAAAGATCTGTTTAACTGAGCAGTCAATGAACCAACAGAGGGTGATACTACTTAGAATTTTGTTTCTGTGACTAATACGAACAACTTAAAGGAGATGGTTGTAGGAAAAAAACCTTGAGTGAGCAAGTGAAGTTGATTTAGTTGATGTGACCTGGAACGTGGGTCTGTAACTGTCATACTTAGTTTAGAAAGGGAGAACCACACACAACTGGAGGGAACTAAATGGTGAAGAATGGGCTAAGAAGCTCAAGATTTCACTTTAAATGAAGCCTGGAATTTCTTTATGTTAAAGATGTAAAGCTGTTGGGGGGTCAAGCAGTTCAGGGAGAAAATGGGAACTGCCAGCAGCTGTGCTAAGGCTTACCTTCAAATGCTAAGCCGTAGGCTCTCCTGGGGTGTGTGCAAGGAGACGAGCTGTGGTGGGAACAGCCTTCAGCCAAAGCCCTCCTCACATCCCCATGGTTTGGGAGAGCCAGGGGACCCTGTGGGGCTTGTGTTTGGAGTCATGCACAATCAGTGGCCTGTAAGTAGAAAAAGTGTGTGGGGGGGAGGGGGGTAAGAAACACCACAGAGAAATGTTTGGATTTTTTTCTGTAACAAGGGGAACACTTTCATGCAAGTTTGCTTTCAGCACATAGTGAAGTGGGCCAGGCCAGACACCTTTTTGCCCTGGGACAGCTGTCTGGGGCAGAAAGGGTCAGTGCAAGCAGTAAGAAGGTTAGAGGAGTAATAGTGACAATGTCTTCTAGTGTAAAGTGTTAGGAAATTTTAATTATCAGCCTCATTGCTAGCTTGATGCATAATGACTTTACATCAGAGGATTCAGCAGGTGCTTGGGCAGAGAAGAAAACAAACAAATCTGTCTTTACACAAGGCAAACGTTCAAGATGACACCCATTAATTTTTTTTTATCTATTCCTTAGGAATGGGGACAAATGCATACACCAAAGAACCCCACCCATCTAAGGAGGATGTACCCTTCCCCAAATCCTGCAGTGACTGTATCTAGATCAGAAAACAGCTGGCTGTGATGATGTGACAACAGTCAGCCAGCACACAGGTGGCCTTGCTTAACCCATGTCTGGGAGATCACACCCCTTCCTCGGGATACCAAGTGGTAGTCTGGGGAGTTACCTTTAGACTAATGTTGAACAGATGGAGTGGAAATTTGATTCTGGACTTCCACAGAAACACACTCAACATTTTTTCCTCCTGGCTTCATACAATATTCCCTCCTGTGAGTCATTTTTCACTTTCCAATACCTCTGACAACACAAGCTGATTACAACATTGCTCATTCTCGTTGATTACTCATAAAACCTCTGGGTTTGTGTTTTGTTTCACCTTAAAATCCCACCTGTTCAAGTCCCAGTTTTTGTGTTTGGTTTACTCTGTGACTGTAGAAGAAAACTAATGTTCCTGGGTCTTAAAATGATTGAAAACTCAGTGGACCTGGACACCACAGCTGCCAATGGTAAATTAAAAGGATCCCAACTGTACTATTTTCTGAAGCCTTAGCCATGATTTTGAACAGTAGGGGTTAAAAATAATGATACTAGCTAAAAATAATAAATATGTATATATTCTTTCAGAAAATCTATACTCTAGACCCTGCACTTTTATGTCAAAGGAGCTCCCTTGCTTGTTTTCTGACTTCAACATTTTACAGACTTTTAAAAATTCTATAATGAAGCCTAAGAAGAGAATAAGATAATGTCATAGTAAGTGACTGTAGAAGAAAACTAATGTTCCTGGGTCTTAAAATGATTGAAAACTCAGTGGACCTGGACACCACAGCTGCCAATGGTAAATTAAAAGGATCCCAACTGTACTATTTTCTGAAGCCTTAGCCATGATTTTGAACAGTAGGGGTTAAAAATAATGATACTAGCTAAAAATAATAAATATGTATATATTCTTTCAGAAAATCTATACTCTAGACCCTGCACTTTTATGTCAAAGGAGCTCCCTTGCTTGTTTTCTGACTTCAACATTTTACAGACTTTTAAAAATTCTATAATGAAGCCTAAGAAGAGAATAAGATAATGTCATAGTAAGTGAGGAGACTTGGGTTTAATTCTTTGCTGCTGTCTTCTTTTGTGATCTTAGGCAAGTGGTTTTTCTCTCTCTGCTTTGATTCTCCATCTCTAACTGAGGACAATAGTACTTTCTTGTTTCTCCTGGAGATGCATTATTTTAATCACTATAAAAGACAATGAAGAGCCCAGACGCTACAGCAAGGGGGATGGTGTTAAATACAACAGCTCAACAGAAGTAGAAAAAAATTCTGAGGCTCCTGATGTTTAAGGCTGGATTGTTTAAATATTTCTATCAGTTTGTTGTGCCCTCTGTGAACCTAGGAGGTGAGGATGCCAATAACATCTGCATCTCAGTGGGTTAAAGATCTGAACACAGCTGCCAACTCAAACTTTGGTTTTACTAATGCAAATGTCTTTTCAGTTCTTAATGTTGAAAAAGGCTGTAGAAAGTCTACACATCCGTGAAAGGGAAGAGTGGGATAAGCTTGGGTTTTTTGTTTGTTAAAATAGGAAATAAGGTACTTAATGAATTGCTCTTGTGCTGCTTGAGTTTGTGGCTAGATTGTTACAGCTTGGGCCCGGTAATATATTTAACGAACTTAGAAAAAGACTTGAGTAGATCAGCAAGGAGACTGCACAGCACATAGCTATAAAGGCTGCCCACAAAAGACACTGGCTAATACCTTTGGATTTGATGAACTTCAGGCAGAAGCAGCCTGGAAGGAAGGAATTTCCAAGCTACCTCTAGACAAAACAGCCACCTGACAGAGAAAACTGCTGACTGATAGTGCTGTCATCCAGAAAAATGTCCGGTTTATGCCCAGTTTCTTTTTCTTTAATCCCCATTTTCTTGGGGAGCATTCTTTAGTCTTTTGAGGACAGTGTAATATCTTTATTTCTGTAGTTCACTGGTTTGAGCTTGAAAAAACTCTAGGTTCTCAACTTTGCTCTCTTGTCACGCTTGCAAATGTACAAATGGAAAAACATGAATTTGTGGGCAGTGACTGCAAGTAGGAGCTATGTCAGACTGTCTGTCTTGTGGTCTGTGAAACCTCTCTGGGCAAAGCATCACCTCTCTGGGCCATCTGTGAAGAAGTGGGTGGTACCAATGTGAGGGGAGAGAAGATCATGATGATGGGGTTGGAGCAAGGAAACCACCACAATATGTGGGACATAGTATGAAAGCAGGAAATAGAAACACACCTCTAAAGGAGCAGGGGAGCAACAGTAGCAGAAATGACAGTCTTTTGCTGGATTGGTAAAGGATTATTTTGTATTTACATTTCAGGTAACTTAGCAATGCTCTAACTGTATATACAGCCAAACCAGAAAATGCATTACTGAGGGAAGTGATACTTGCCATGCCCTTCCTGGCAACAAAGACCAGAGTCAGACAGAGCATATTCATGCTGGCCTGCTCTGTGTTGTTCCTGCAGCATGATGTTAAGCAAATGTCAAGCTATACTAATTGGTCAGCAGGGGATTTCCTTGCATAAAAAAGGCCCTCAAAAGGCTCAGAAGTGCCCATGGCTTAACGCAGCTTAATGGCAGCTGCCTACATAGGAGGCAGTGCTCATATTTAAGAGGAGGTTCTATAGGGATACAGGCCTGGCAGCTTCCTTGGCTGTGTCTGTGGGCTGGCCTTTCCCTGCCTTCAGTGACCTCAGCCCTGTGGACCTGAGAGCCAACATGTCCCTGCATTGTCCTTCTGCAGTTGCAGGCAGAGGGGACACCAGCTCAGTTGAGCAGAGGGAGACCTGTTGGCAAGGTGCTCTTCTTAGGTGCTGGATTGTGGATTTCACTCCTTTTGGTTGTGCTTCAAGTCACATTCAGCAGTCTGGCTCGCCATCAGTCTTAATTTCCTTTTCTGGGGCCTGGGGAAGCTGCTGTCCTTACCTGTTTTAGATCATTAACTTGCTTCATTTTACCTTAGGGCCTTTGACAGATACCTTCTGTAATGTAGAGAAGATAGCTCATTTTATATCTGTGATCTCCTGCAATGCTGATGATATCGTTTGAACTTCTTGCCTGTTTCAGCAATGAAACTCCAGGAGATATGTTTGATCAAGGAGACCTCCCGTGTTGGAACATTTGTCTGGGTATGTCATGTAGTGACAGAAAGAAATACACTGGGAGAGGGAAACAAGGGAAGGAGTTTACTTCTTATTTGCTGATTATATAGTGAAATGTTGCAGGTAGAAAGAGTCCCTGTGTTATTTCTGCATCAAACGAATGTTAAATATTGTGAAGAGTGGTATCTGGCAAAAAGTCCTACCCATACTTTCCTGAGCTATTGAATAGGAGGATGTGGTTTGCACCACCTTATGACCATGCTGAATGTAAAGTTATTGTTTGTACAGCTGTCTAAACAACCTGAAAATGTGAGCTCTCCACTATTTAAAACGAGCTTGTATTTAGGGTGTCTAAATATTTGTAATTACCCAAGTCCTACTTTACAGCAATATATCCCGCAGCAGAAAGGAATGAGACAGGATCATACTGCCACTGCGTATTTCCCTGGAAATGCAGCATAGATAACTCTAACTGGCCTCATGCTTCTTATGAAAGATTTGGAGTAATCTTTGGTTTGATTTTTTTCTCCCCCTTAGAATTCAACAAAACTTGGAAAAGGAAAGAAATTTCCAGGTCTAGTGACTTTTTGTCTGTATGACAGTGAAAGAGAGCATATGGGATAGAAAAAAAGAAGAGATGTTGACAGAAGCACGCAAGTCAGAAAATGTGTCATAATTTTCCTTTCCACTTTGCAAAGCAGCTCAAGTGGCTCCTGCGCTGCCTATATTTAAAGAAAAAAAAATAAAATTCAAGCTGCAAGTGAATTGCATAAACAGTTCTAGATTCACTTTCACACTAACAGGAATGGAATTGGGCAGCTGACAGGGACCAACTGAAGCACTTGGGTATAAATCAATGATTAGACAATGCAAGAGAGAAAAGCAGGAAAAAGCTGAAAGCTCCTCTTGCTCAGAAAAGATCTGCCATCATGTATTCCTTATATTGGGTAATTTCTAACTCTGGAAAGGATTGTTTGTGACACTTGCACTCTGTGTTTGTGTACACATATTTGTGTGGCCTATATATGTTTCTTTTTCTACTTTTTACAGTCTCAGTCGAGACTTTAAAGCTTCTCTACTCAGTACTTGCAGTTTGTATTGATATTACATCCAAATCACACCTCAGATGCTCCCAAAGATTTTTCTTTTGATTTATAATCCTCTTTTTTCAAAGCTGGCTAGGGGACCCTCAACCAGGACTTCCTGCAAGTACTTGGCTTTGTTTCACGGGAAACTTTTCAGTCCATTTTTCTCTCCCCTTTCCTAGCGTGATCTTGTGACAGGAACATAGCAAAGATATCTATTAATTTCAGCACTTCCTCCTTCTCACCTCCATGTTGTTACTGTATTTTAATGCATTTCTTCTTTTTATTTCCACCCTTCTCCATCTGCCAGTGCAGCCCAAACTACGACACCTTCTCTGTTGAGACCAGTCATAAAAAGCCAAAAACTCTGTCATGAATGTGTTGCTGTCTGAGTTTTGGGCAGTTAGACAATATTTATTGATGGAGTAGACCTCCTGGGCTGTAGTTGTACATCCACTGCTGCAGTCAGCTCAGAATGGGGTACTACAGATGCAGTCCAGCAAAGAGGGAAGATGAGCGTTCAAACTCCTAGGCTGCTGCTCTTGCGAATGTGTTTGTCTTATGTGCTCACTGCCCTATGAACCTGGATGCTTTGTAACCTGCTGTCCAGTATGCCACCACATCTAGAGATCCTGTCGGTAGAATTTAACAGGAAATACATGAAGACAGTAGGACTTAAATTACATTGAAGTGTGGATAATTTTTCTTTCCTAGAATGAGATTCCAGCCATTGACCAGTCTATAGTTTCAGAGCACAATTCTCCACTGCCCTGTGCCTTGCTTTGTCCTTTACACCAGTGCAGCATGAGAGGGGTAACAGCTTTTGGAAATGAGGAAGTTTTGGCTGCTTTACGCAGTACTGTGCAATAGCAAAAGGTGGTGAAGAGCAACTGTGAACAAAACCTCTAGTCTGGTAACCACAAACAAGTCCAAATCAAAAGTAGTTGTTATAATTAATGCCATTACTTTAAATGGAGAGGTGAGTTGCTATTTCCTACATGCTTGGTATTGCTCATGACTCCTTAGAATGTAATACTGAAATAAAACCAATAACATACCACGAAAGAAAGAGCTTCTCTAGAAACCATCCCAGAAACTTGCCACTGAAGCCTGTAGTACTAGACATTATCAGGGGTGCTGATCGCTGGTGATTTGTAATTTTTTTCCCCCCATGTATATTTTCAAACTGTGTAGATGCTTCTGCACACCATTTCAAATGACAGTCCTTCCTGACCCTTGCTTGGCAGGTCTCACAAACATTGCTGAACTCTCGAGACTTGTCAACTTTAATTGAAATGCCCTGGAGTCTCGTTCAGCAAACAAAATGTTACAGAGACATGAACTACCTCAATCTTGAAGCAGCAATGAGAGGGAGCAAATGTCGGGTTCCCTCCGCCTTCCTAGGAAGCCTCCTTTGCTGCTGGTGGCTGGTTGTCCCAGAAGCCTCCTGCTGCAGAAGTGCGTATTAACCCAGAGGAAAGCCATACGGCTGCTCTGTTCCCTTCTCCCACCCACCCGGCCTTCACCCTGCTGCCTGCTTGGGGGCTCCTCTTGGGTTATGGTCCCACTAATGATCCCTTACGTTGCTGTGCGTGTTAATCAGCCTTTGACTGAAACTCTTCTTTGTGCCACATGTGTGTCAGTGTGTACCTACTTGCCACCAGTCTCTAAATTACTAGACACTGGGCATTAACAATCAAGCCCTAACGAAGGGGAATGCAGGTAGACATATGGGGTTCGAGAACCTTGCTGGGAAGGGGAGGGATCCCATGCTGATGGTTTCCCAGCTTGTCAGGCCCTTTCTGCAGCCTTGTTGGGGGTGGAGGGGAGGGGGGCCAACCCCCACCCAAGGGTGCACCCAAAGAGCCATGGCCATGGGGGACGCCTGTGGAGCTGTGCTAGGTGACGGCCCGGCGTGGGGCAGCACCGTGGGGACACTTGGGGACGACAGGGAGTGGAGCCTTTCAGCCAGACGGGCCCGGAGGCGCTGACCCCGCGGGCAGGCTGGAGGCGGGGTGGGGGGAAAGCTGCTCGGGCGAGGCGGGGNTAGGTGAGCCCGGCCGCCAGGCCGGGGGCTGCGGTTCCCGGCGGGGGGGCGTGCACTGCAGCAGGTCTCCTTCAGCACGAAGGGCCGGGGACGGCTAGAACAACTTAAAAATCGCCTCCCGTTTCTCCTATTTCCAAACCGCCCTGTTTGTATACTACGTGATTTCTTGCCTTCAGATAGGCAGGTTTTCATTCTCAAAGCCCGCTTAATAAAGGTAACAGAGGTCGAACTGGGCAGCGGCTCAGGCCTGTCAAGAGCCCAGGCACCTCTTGAGCAGCAGGGTGAGCTGCCTCCCTGCTCCTCAGGCGCTGGTTTTGCCTCCCGCCGTGCCTCCCCGGGCAGGCAGGAGGGTGGCTGTGGGGGGACAGGCCTTTGCAGCCCCCCATCTGCCGGGCAGAGCGGGGCTGGGGCTGCCGGCTGCGCCCGGCAGCTGAGGCAAAGCTGCTCTGCCCCTGGAGAGCTTCCCTGCCAGCAGAGGCCGAATCCAGCCCTTGGTGAAAGCCTGCTCTGGCTTTTCTCCTTCTCTCTGAGGCTTCTTTCATCTCTGCTGTGTTTCCTTGTCTGCATGTTAGTCTGCAGTGCATCTCTCCTCCTTTGGTTTTCCTTCTACAGCGAAGGATGAGAGAAGGCAGAACAGGTTATCATTTCATAGCCTTCCCCGTTCCCCTGGAGGATCTTTAAATGAGCTCTTTTGTCCAGTAACACAAAATAAGTCAAACTTTCTGCTGAAATAACTCTTACCCTTCATTCACTGAGTGCATTGTGTTGTGGGTAAGAACAGTCAGAGTGTGGAGTGGGGTGAGTGGAAGGGATGGCTCAGAGAAGCGTTACTTGGTTTATTTTCTGTTGAATCTAGACTGCTTCATTTTATTTCACTTTTTTCCTGTCTTGTTTGCAGGTTTAGAGCTTAGAGAGTGTTTCAGTTGCTTTTTGTTATTCTTCTCCAGTCAAAGAAAACAGAAGCGGTGGAGTAAATTGGTTATGAAGTGCTTTAGCACCATGTTCAGTGAGCTGGAGACCGAGGTGAAGGCCAGTCTGGCAGGGGCTGTGAAGGATTGGCATACACTGGGGTATTTAACAAGGAGAGGCATGAAATGTAGTGGTTTGACTTTGTGTAACTTGTATATGTCCAGTGCATGGCCAGGGCTTATGTCCCCAGCCGTGTTTAAAGCCAGGAACAAAGTCTCTGTTCAGAACTCTTCCTGCGCTCAAGGTGGCTTTTGAGAGGGTGAGAGGGCAGCATTGAAATGCAGATAAGATTTTAAAAGATGTGCTTTGATACTACTAGCTTTTTTTTCTCTGCTGTTTGTAGCGTTTAAAATCTGAGTACTTGAAATTCCGCAGTCTCACCTGCCTGGTGCTAACTAGTATTGCCACATTAGTCTTCGAGAAGGATCCTGTGTGCTCACATATAGAGTGCTGTACTGACCCTCTCTGGGATGGAGATGGCAAAACAACCTCCTCCCTCTCTCTGTGCTTAGCTCCTGGGGGGTGCCATGCAACTTCAAAGTGAACTGGCACTTCTGTTCATTGGATCTGAGCTGTGATGAGTTCAAGCAAGTTTATTTCAAGGCCGCCTGGCTCTATCAGGAGAAAACTGCTCAGTCTTTGTCTCTCCCTGTTCTCCTCCTCCTTCCCCTTTTCTGATTTGCTTCGCTCTACAGCTCTCGTTTTCCACCTTCAGACTGTAGTATGTGATTCCTTGTGCAGTTCAACAAAGAGATGCTCGAAATCCTGCACCTGGAGAGGAACAACCCGATGCAGTAGTATATGCTGGAGGCTGACAAACTGGAAAGCAGCTTGGCAAAAAGGGACCTGGGGGCATCCTAGTGGACACAAAGCTGAATGTGAGCCAACAATGTGCACTTGCAGCAAAGGAGGCCAATGGTGTCCTGGGCTGCATTAGGAGGAGTGTTACCATCAGGTCAAGGGAGGTGATCCTTCCCCTCTGCTCAGCACTGGTGGGGCCACACTTGGAGTATTGGGTACAGCTCTGGGCTCCTCAGTTCAAGAGACACATGGACATACTGGAGAGAGTCCAGCGAAGAGCCACTAAGATGATGAAGGGACTGGAGCATCTCTCCTATGAGAAAAGGCTGAGAGAGCTGGGACTGTTCTGCCTGCAAAAGAAAAGGCTCAGGGAAAACTTATCAATGTGTATAAATACCTAAAAGGAAGGTGCAGAGAACACGAAGTCAGGCTCTTTTCAGTGGGGCTTGCTGACAGGGCAAGAGGTGACAGGGNTTCCCCTCTGCTCAGCACTGGTGGGGCCACACTTGGAGTATTGGGTACAGCTCTGGGCTCCTCAGTTCAAGAGACACATGGACATACTGGAGAGAGTCCAGCGAAGAGCCACTAAGATGATGAAGGGACTGGAGCATCTCTCCTATGAGAAAAGGCTGAGAGAGCTGGGACTGTTCTGCCTGCAAAAGAAAAGGCTCAGGGAAAACTTATCAATGTGTATAAATACCTAAAAGGAAGGTGCAGAGAACACGAAGTCAGGCTCTTTTCAGTGGGGCTTGCTGACAGGGCAAGAGGTGACAGGGCTGAAACACAGGAGGCTCCATCTGAATGTAAGGAACACTTTGTTATTGTGAGGGTGACATAGCACTGGCACAGGTTGCCCAGAGAGGTGGTGGAGTCTCTATCCTTGGAAATATTAAAAAGTCATCTGGACTTGCTCCTGGGCAGCCTGCTCTAGGTGGCCGTACTTTAGCAGGGGGGGTTGGATGAGATGAACGTCCAGAAGTCCCTTCCAACCTCAGTCATTTTGTGATTCTGCGATTCTTGCACTAGCTTTGAAAATACCCTTTGTTTCCTTCTCTTGTGTTATATGCTGAATGGCAACCCAGGACCTCACCCAGGACCTCACTCAGGTAGAGGTGCTGGGTGCCTACTTCCCTTGGCTTCTGGTTTTCTACCTGTAAAAGGGAGATAAGACCTCCTACCTACCTCAGGTAATTAATTAATATTTCTTCCAGACTTTGAAAACAAGATGGAAAAAATACTTGTCAAAATGCAAAAGACCATCAATGAATGAGCTTAGAAACAGTCTAATATAACTTATATTGATGTGTGTGAAAAATAAGGTCATGCATACCTATTATAGATATATCCTGCTTGGAAAACTGTTTTGGGTTCAAAATGACCGCAGTTTACTTGCCGTCAGAGTGGATATGGAAGAAAAATCCACAACCTGAAACCCCTTAACTTGAGTTTTTATCATCTTAAATTCCAATATTTTTGCATTTACCCAAGCTGAATGGATGACCTCAAGCTTCAGAGCTGAACTTCATGACGATAGGGCATGCAAACCCTGTACTGACCAGCACAGAGCTGATGAGGTAGTTCAACACTGTCTTGCTAAACATGCCAGAAGGGCTGAAAGAGCCCAGCTCGGTTAGGATAGGCAATAAGCTGCTGACAATAAGAACTGGTATTAAGGGACCATTAATATTAGGTTGAACTCCCCTTGCCAGGGAAGGTGGGCCCGATGCTGAATTACTCTATGTTTTGTTACTAGTTACTACTGACTAATCTTGCTGTTGGTGGCATTCTCCTTGAAGAGATGTCTTTTTGCATCTGGTTAGGGAGTAGTGCTGGTCTGTGTTGAGCCCACCTGGTCAGTTCAGGCTGCCTCCTGGCTGCCTCCAAAATAATAGATGGATGTGAAAGATTTTGACAATTTTGCTGTGGATAAAGACACAGCTTTGCTCCTACTGGTTAATAGTGTGTG
Organism: Burhinus bistriatus; assembly: GCA_013397275.1. NCBI lineage: Eukaryota > Metazoa > Chordata > Aves > Charadriiformes > Burhinidae > Burhinus > Burhinus bistriatus. Next base: position 183,841 of record VYXH01002955.1, on the reverse strand, counting down.
TTTGTGGAGCAACTATCGTCTAGTGACTGCCAGACTAGAAACGACTGGAGTGCAAACTGGCTGATTTCTTATTTCATGGCTGTGCACTATTTTATGCAGCTTTGTACTGTGAAATATGGGAAACCAGGCTTAGCCAAAAGTGAGTTGCTTAGCAGACGCTTGCTGTCATACAAATTAGCCACAGCTTTTGCGTCTTGGAGTGCTGCCAGCAGAGAGCTAGCTATTGCATTAAATGTCTACTACCAGTCATGATCTAAACTGAAAGTGAGAAGATTAATCGCTCTTCTAGCATTAGCGCTTTTTGTGGCGTTAAACATGTTTTTCGTCTTTAAAACCAAACCATAAAATACTGCTCTGAGTTTCAAATCAATGAGTGTACAGGAAGAACAGGAAAAGGTTTAATTTAGCAAGAGAAAGTATCATGCATGTATGGGAACTATCTTGATTTAAAGTGGAAAGGGAGACTAATTTTATTAGTGCTGCCCATCTGCTATGTAACAATGAATACCTTCAAAACTATAGTTTAAAATAAAGATATGTCTTAAAGAGTGGCTACAGTAGATTTGAGCTACTAGTGGATAAAAAGTAACAGCATTCAATAAACATCTTCTTTGACTTTACTCTGCCTCAGTCGAGATTTTAAATACATAATTGTACTAATGTAGTTTGACTAATGAAACACAGTACTTTTTCCTTCCCTAAAAATATTTCCCTCTGAAATTTTCGTGAGTTGCAAAGTTCTCAAGAAGTAACTCACTTGGAGTAAACAACTGGAATTTAGGAAACTCATACTTTAATAAGTTCCTGAGGATATAACGTTGCTTTCAGTGATTGGTGTCCATTATGAGTGAGGGATTTGACACCAGAAACGGTGGTTTGAATTCAGTTGGTAACCTTAATCATTCACACCAATGCTGCTGACTTCTGTTTGTTCTGTTCTCTGTAATCTTTCTTCTTAGCCAAGCTCAGTGTCATCAGGGCTTTCATTTCATGAGTTACTAAATGACAGCTAGAAACACTAGATCAGAGAAATGTTTCTTTTAGAGGTTTAGCCTTCCTAGTTGATGAGGATAACAAGAAATTTGACCCCGGCTCCCCAGAAGACAAATGAAAAATCTTGCAAAAAATAATCTGTTTAATTAATTTCAGGATTTTGCAGGGGAGGAGACACCAACATCTTGCTGGTAATTTTTAGCAGTTCTGCTATTGGTAGTACTGTCTCTGTAGTGCAGCAGCACTTTTTGGAGGAGGAATATGAGGGCCACCAACAGCCACCATCTACTGCTCGGGTGTTGTTGTAGTGCTTATGAGTGCCTGCTGTGACCAGTAGATGACCGCAGACCCATTAGCTCTCTGCCTGAGAACAGCTGGCCATGCACTAGTGCAGTTCTTCTTTCTGGATAAGACACAGCTTTAGGCTTATTCTTAATCTTTACAGGGGTACTACAAGGATTTCCTCATGTTTTTCTTGCAGCATTTACTCTTCGATGTTCAAAAAACCCCTTCCCTCCAATGGCTACAACGGTGATTTTCTGTTTCTCTTCTGCAAGGGAATCTGAAATGCAAAGGCCAAATAGTAATGTGTACTTGCCTAGAAATAATGTGCTGAGTTTGTAACTACTGGAGAAAATAATTTGGCATGTAGTTATTTCCGTGTACCTCCCTAGCACCAAGAACAATTAGGCACCAGCTGAAGACAGTGACTGCCAAAAGCGCATTTGGATGAGGTGGGTGTTTCTGGGTGGTACAGTCATGCGTTAACAAGTGTCACTGCATCACTAAAACAAATGTATATTTGTATCCTCAAGCCCTTTGTAGGGATATGCCATCCTCAAGAGGAAAGGACACCAATAAAGCATCTGGCAGGGAGGAAAGGCAAAGAAATTATTATAGGATAATGAGGTGTATTTAACTGCTTGCTGTGAGCAAAAACCATCCACCTGAACTGGATGTAGTGTTCACAGCTGCTTCAGGAATCATTCTCTGTGAAACCTGAAGTGGGAGCAGGTCAGCTGCTCCAAATCCAGTTCTCTGGGTATAAGAAGAAATCTAAACTGATAGGCGGATAGGTGGGCAGCAAACAGCAACAGAGAGGGCAGCTGCAGCAGGGATAGGGATCCAGGAAGCTTTGTGCAAACCCTAGAGGAGATGTGAACCCTTTCCCTGCAATACACTCACACACAATCTTCTAATAGAGATGAGGAAACCAGACATAAATTTTTCTATTTGCTGAGATTGAACTCTCACAGGGCACAGAGCTACTTGCAAAATTATCTTAGCTCCAGTGCATAAAATCTTGCTCCCTCTTGCTCCTTGAATCCAATGCTAAGCTCCAGTGAATGCCTGCGTACCTCATGGGGAGGGGAAAGCAGCATCCCACAGAAAACTTAACCTCTATGCGTTTTGAAAGAGGAAATCAAGTTTTTTCTTAACACATCACATGCGTGGATAAATGCTAGAGGTGCAATGATACCATGTGGGGTTGTGTGATAAAGTGTTCGGCACAGTGGATTCAATTAGAGAATGAGTGATGAGTTGCAGTCAGACACCAAGAAATGATGGTCCACAAGCCGCAAGTGCTTTTAATAGGATAACTCCCCACTTGTTTGCTTAGATTTCTTGTAGTTGCATCTTCCACCACTGGGGTATTGAAGGGTAAGCAGATGCAGATCAGTGAAAATGACACAAAAGAAACCACCCTGCATCTTGAGAAATGTTTAGCAGCTTAATTAGATTCAGAGTATAATACTGTTAACAGTGCATAAATGACAGCTATTTTCTGTTTATCTACATATTGTTCCATTCTCTGAGCTTTATCCATTATTATTTAAATATGAGTATTTTAAGTATCTTTTCTCCTCAAAAGCAACCCCTATCTTTTCTTCCAATTTGATTTCACAAGATATTGTCAAACTTCTTACATGTAAGAGGATAAACAATATACTCTACCCTCCAGTAGTCATAAAGGGAGAAGCAGGGGGAGAGGAAGCCCTGCTCCTAGATATCCAATGTTATGACTCAGTACTCAGGAAACGTGGGAAACAGAGGTCTTCAATCTTAAATGTCTCGGTGGGGTTTTCTTTGCTGCCTTTTGCTAATCTGCTAATCCTTTTCGAAAGCTGAATTCCACAGCTCTTTCTGGAGACAGGAGAGCACAGCTGATGTTCAAAGCAGTTTTTTTCTTTCAGCATAATACTGCCATTGCCAAGGTCACGGGGCTGCAGAGGCTGTGCTCTGACTGCAATGCTAGTAAAGTGCGCTAGCTTGCACTGAGCATGAGCCAAATTCCATTCTGTCGCATCCTAGTATCTTCAAAATTTAGCTGTGCTACTGCTGCACTAGAGCTACATGGCATGACAGGCGAGCTTTCCATGAGATCCCTGGCTGGGTTAAAATCAACAGTAAAGCAAATGCAGTGTTTCTAATACTTCTGAATAGCTTCTCATTTGGACCTTGATGTGAAAGCAGGATACAGTAGGTTGCAAGAGACAGAAACAAATTAGTTCAGTATCTCAGATTTCAAACCTTGTCATCTTGCAAGAAACACCTCTGACAGCTGTTGTGTCAGCTGGTAGCTAGTAAGCAAAATACAAAAATTATTAAACTCCAGAGTTTGTAATACAAGGGAGGGAATGAGAGAGAGAAACAACAGTGATGGCTTCTTTCTGGGTTTTCTTGTCTGATGCAAACCACTGAAAGTCTCTTGGAAGAACAACTGCAAAGACTGGTGATACCTTTCCCAAACTAAGGGTGTGCATACTGGTCTCATGTCTCAGGTTCTTTTTGATGTCCCTAAGCTGCTGGTCCACATGCCAAATCAGTCTGCCTTTGCAGGAGACTGCTGCTGCTGACAACGGGGTCCGTAGTTCCTGTAAGGAGCCTCAAGTCCCTATTCCTGCTAGAGAGCATTGAAAGGCTGGCAATGAATTCAAAGTCAGGGTGTTAGTGACACAGCCTGAATCTATTTGCCCTGAAAAGTGCACAACCTGTCCCCAGGTTCGAGTGTGGCTGTTAGTGACTCACCTGCACTGTGGGGTAAATGCCCACTGCTCTGTTGGTACCTTTAGCCCTTGGCACTGCTGCTTTTGAGGCAAGGGGCGTTCTTGCACTCATTAGTGCTGTGGCTTGGCATCTAGAGCATGTAAATCAAGATTGGCCAAGGTCCCGTCTTTGAGGCCTTAGAAGGCAGCCCACAAAGGGATTTGTTCATTGTGGTTATCTTTGAATGAACCAACTGGCCAGGGCTGGCTGGAGTGCCTGCAAGGTCCTTTTAGCTCTGCTGGGACTGGGGGCATGGATTACATGCTCTGGGGGAAGGAGGAATTTAGAGGTGCCGTCCAGTGAGCATCCCACAGGATCCCCTGCCCAGGTGTGCACTGTGGACTGAGGTTGCTCCCCCTGCCATTACTGGAGAAGCTGCTGCACAGCCTTTTCCAGAGACCCACGCTGCCAGCACCGTGGTCAGTCTCTGCTTTCTCATGTGCTTGGGAAGAGGATGCAAAGCCCTAGTGCTTGAGGGAGTTGAGAAAAGACTCGGGGAACATCGGGCTTCTGGGGGTGGAGGGCTGAACATGCTGAGCCAGAGCTGTCAGCCCAAGTGCTTCATTAGGTGGCCCTCAACCAAACCTCACTAAGCCACCCACCATCATCAATGCTCTGGGGGGCCCTGGCACAAACTGTGTGGCTAGGTTTGATGCTGAGAAAGCCACAGGGGCCGTGCCTGGCCAGGTGTGTGAGATAGGGATGAGGACATGAAGAAAGAAGTGTCTGGTGCTTCTCTCGTTTCTAACATCTCCATAAGGACCAGCTGCTCTTTATGAGCTTAACTCTCCCTAGTCCCTACTGAAGCGGTGTCTCAGAGCACCAGGCAGTATGTGTACCCAGCTCACTGGAGGTGCCCCAGCTGTCTGGCTGTTTCCCTTGGGGCTATGTCCACATCTGTCATGGGTGGGCAAGGGCTCGCTATGAAAATGGTAATCCATGAAAACGCCTTGCCTGCTGCTGGGGTGCTGCAAGGGCATAACACAGGGAAGTCCTTCACCTGCAGGAGAAGGCAGGGCTGCCGCTGCACTCAGCTAATCAACATAGGATGATGCTAGATATGTTTAAAGCTGCTACTACCCTTTGCTGGGTATGGCTTGGGTCTATGCTGCAGGCCTGTGCCAAGCTAATAAAATCATGTCTTAATTCCAAGTTTATATTTTCTACCTTCTTATTTGTGATTAGGGTTTAAAACTTGTGTATTGATTTACTTAAAATTTCATTGATGACTGAGAGTTACTTGTTTTTTTTTAAATTTTGTCTCTTTGTCTACTTCTTATGCTTCAAGCTAGGCAGGTGTGCAAATCCCAACTGGATCAGAGCCACAATATGCTACCTCTTTTTCCAGAGCAAAACTGATCCCATATGATCCATCTCTTTAAAACTTGGGCAATTTATGCTCCCAGTACTACTGATACAAAAAAGTCATAATGTAAATGCAGAGTCTTGGTGCTTTTCCTTAAACACAACAAATGTCATCTCAGTTATATAAATTTTTACAGGTTAAAAAACAATGAGTATGTTGTTATTATATGAACAAAAGCTCTTAAAGATATTGCCTACACCGCACAAGCTTCTGGAAGGCTTTCTTGAAATCTTCATTAAAGATTGTGTAGATTAGAGGGTTTATAAGGGAATTTATATATCCCAACCATGCTAGGAAATTAGACATGTCTTCTGAGATGTGACATCTTTCACAGGTATTAACAACTACTTCTTTGACAAAAAAAGGAAGCCAGCAGATCACAAATGCCCCCAAGATCAGACCCAGAGTAGTTGCTGCCTTTCGCTCTCTTGTGCTAGAGATTCTCTGTTTTTTCCAGGACTTCTCGTGCTTAGATTCAGACCTGGGACTCCGTAGGGTGATTTTATCACAGTCCACCAGGGGATCTGATGTCTTCTCTGCTGTGCTGGGCATTGAAGCTGATTTGGTGCTTCTTTCACCTGCGTCCAAAAGAACTTGTCCATTTACCTCCTCCCTTACGATCCGGCTGACGCTTCTTCTGTGAAATGTCTTTGCTGCCTTGTATATCTTGTAATAAAGGATCAGAATCAAGGCCAGCGGGATATAGAAGGCGCCAAATGTAGAGTAAATGGTGAAAACAATGTGGTCATGTTTGATGATGCATTCGTCATCCCTGCTGGTTGTCTGGTGCCGCCAAAACAAAGGCGGCATGGAGATAAAAATTGATATGATCCATACCACTGCAATCATGATGCCAGCATGCTTAGGTGTCCTTTTCCGTGCATATTCCACAGCATCTGTGATTGCTCTGTACCGGTCCAAAGCAATGGCAGAGAGATGCAAGATGGAACATGTGCAGCACGTAATGTCCACGCTCAACCAAATGTCACACACCACTTGCCCCATGATCCAGGTCTCCTTTACAATGTAGACAATGCTGAAAGGCATCACTAGGACTGCCACAAGAAAATCAGTCACTGCAAGAGAGCAGATTAAATAGTTGGCGGGGTGGTGGAGCTTTCTTGTCACAATTATTGCAGTCATCACGAGAGAATTGATGGCTGTTGTCATTAGTGCAAGCACAGACAGGGTAATGGAAATGAAAATTTTGGATGTCACCCATTTGAACAGTTCTTCTGATGTACTGTTTTGTTCAGTTGAGTTTATTAAATCCATGTTCCCTTTTAAAGGTGATCTTTACCCGTAGCAGTTACCTGTTGGAAAAGTAAAAACATTCAGAAAGTGCATCCTCAGTCTCCAGGAAGTCTTGATTTTTGTCGTCTTAGAAGACTATGGGCCCCAAACTTACAAGAACTTCAGACTTATCATTAGAAGTGATTCTGACTCCAGACAGATTTTCCTGGCTAGTGCTACATGGGATGCTCTGCCTCCAGAATAAGGGCCTCCTCTTTCTCCTTGGTCGTGCTGTTGGGAAGGGCATGTTTGCATGGCAGGGGAGAGGAGTGTGCCCTGGTGCCTGAGATAGCACTGCCCTGTGGGTTGGTGCATGTTGTTGCATGGGGGAACCAGCCCTGTTCCTCAAACAGGGCAGTGGCATCATTGTGGCCCCTGGGGTGTGCAGCCAGCCCTCCTGCTAAATGCTTACTCTGAATGGATTGTAGTGGACTCTTGAAAGGGTTAAATGTGGACAGTCTCATCCTAAAGGAAGTACTAATACTGCTTTTAGGCTAGCCCTGTCTACTCTGCTAAGCAATGCAATGACTGTTGAAAACTTCAATCCACATGAAGCAGGCATAATGCTTCTTTTCGCTGTAAAAACCCCTTTTTCCCCATCAATATGTGGGTCTTTCCTTGTATATGGATAAGCATGGGCTTTATAAACTGGGACGTGGTTTTCAAGAGAAAACAGAAATGTGAAACATTGCGGTACAAACAGGAGAAGAAAGTTGGAGTTGGAAATTTCATTTTAGTGGTTCCTCTTCCACAGCTCTAAAATGAAACAGCTGAGTATATTTTAAAGCTTCAAATGATTGACTTGTTATCTGAATGAAATATTACACATAGATTACAGTCTTGAGAACATAATTACTTTTCATCAGGTGTTGCTACTCTGTAGTTGCTGCCATAGAAAACTGCAGAAAACCTAGATGCTAGTTGTTCTGCTAATGACTCTCTCTGCGGAAACAGTATAACTCCTCTTACAGCTCTGCAGGAAGCAAAAAGCAAAATTCTCGGTTATGTTCTGGGAATGTGCACCCTACTTTCTTATCAAGAAAGGTTTCTGAGCAGTCTATGGACTGCAGCTGAAGTAGGAGTTTCCAGCTTTTTAGACTAGAGCGTGTAACTCACAGTAAGAAGATGAGATTTTATCCTGTTACAAGCTTTGACCTGTAATTTCTTGTGTGTGTAAGATCTACCTGATGAACACCTAAGTGGGATTTTCTCTGACAAGTTTTGGAGTGTAGTGAGTGGGTTGCACTTGTGTTGCACTGGATGCCATATGTAGGGAAATACGTAAAATAAGTGAATAATTTTTCTTAGGAAAAATGGGTCTCATTAACATAACTAAAGCTTTTTGGTATTATGCTGGAGTGGCTTAAAAATAATCTCATATATTGTAGATAACCTTGGACCCAGCTCACTAATTTGGTTTGATAGTCTAACCTGGGCAATGCATAATATGATATTGACCTACTCAAAAAGTTTTTTAACGTTTCTTGACCAACATTTAATTGTATGGAAGAACAAGAAATGTATTTTATGTGGTGATATTTACAAATGCTGAGCATAATCTTGTCCTGTACACGAGCTGATTACAGCATGCATGTGGTCTCTTTCTCTCTATGTCCCTCTCTCTGAACTTGAAATATACTTCACATGCATAAAAATAGATCTTTCCTCATGTCAGTGTCACCTTAAAACCTTCTGAATCCACAGTAATTGCTAGTTTGCAGATATTTTTGTCTATAGCTAGCTGCCTTCCGGAGAAGAAATAGGTATATATAGTATTTTCTGGTGAATGTTCGACCTCTGCTAAATAAATCTTCATTTTTGAGCTTGTATGCATACATAGAAAAAAAAAGTTTATTGGGAAAAAAAGACGACTTCTGTTGATATCCAGCAGTTGATCATATTTTAGAACAGTTGCTCATTATAGTTAATTACCTTATAAATTTCTAAGTCTTTGGATATTAGTCCTTAATTGCAAGCAAGCAAAAAGCAATTGAGAGATAATGAAAGCTGATTAATAGCTTTAGAAAGATTATTTAGTTTGAGACTGTGGAGAAAGGAAAATAGTATGGGTGGGTTCGCAAAACTGGTGTGTAGCAATAAGTAGGTTTCCTTAGTGCTGCAGTGATATGGAGGCTCTTTATAAGAAGCACAGTGACAGAAATGTGCTTACTTGCCATAAGCAGTGATTATGCTTCTCTGTGTGGTTTTAAGATTATTAGCTGGTAGGCTCAGATTTCATTCAGGCTGCTGGCATGAAAATACAGCAGTATTGAAGACTACCACACCCAGTTTTTAGTGTACTACTGTTAAATATATAATTGTCCTGGGGTCTCCTGTTTGTGAGACATAACCTGTTCTTAATGGTACCCATCTGGACATATGCCATCCTGTTCCTATGTGGAGTTTTAAGACCCTCTGCTGTTGTCCTCACAACCCCAGCAGCTGGTGTCCAGGGTGGTCCCCACAGGCTGCTGTGCGGATGAAAGAGTGTGGCTCCACCCAAGGGAGATAACGGTATGGTGACATGATCTGCCCTCCAAAGTAGTGGCTCCCTTTGAGGGTACAGAACCATACAGTGTGCTGTGCTGCTTAGGACTGCCAGTCACAAAGTCTGGTGGCTTTCCTGTCCAAGAGGAATGAGGGTCCTCTGCGAACTGTGGCGGGAATTTGCACAAGGTTATTGAGTGATAATTAGTTAAAAATATTGCTTTATAACTACGTGGAGTTGAAACACTGGCAGCATTTAAGGACTGTCACTCTCCTCTCTTTGGATCACTGCCAGGATAAACTAATTCTGGATTTTCTCTTGCTAAATTGAAGGCAGTTCAGTCAGTGGCCATCACTGGCTTCTGTCCTCAGCAGGCAACCGAACCATTTCTAGGAGTATGAAGGGGGATTCTGTAATCAATACACTGGATTAGGATGCAGGAGAGCTGGCTTCTGCCCCTCTGCTGTAGGCTTTCCTTGTCAATTTTTTGAGCAAATTCATTAAAGGGCTTCAGTTAATTCTCTGTAAAATAGCTACAGGAGTACCTCCTTGCTACCCTACAACATATTTACATTGCCTTAGTAGCATGAATTATCTCTTGTATGCATTTAGTGCAGGGAAGATCTAATCTCAGGTGCTGTGGGCATACTGGCGTAACTACATGCTGTACTTCGCACTTGGACTTTGCTGTTACCCCTGTATAAGTCTACTGAGCTCTTGCCTCACAGAGCAGGCGCAGTCCCTGACATAGGATTTCAAAACAAAGCGAGGAAGACTTGGAGCTCTCTTCTCTGAGCAGTGAATTTACTTTGTTGAATGAAAACAAACTTTCAGCCATGCTGAACTGAAGAGAAATCTGTATTTTAGCAATTATAGCATGGGTTTAGCAGTGACATGTAACTATTTTCAAAGAAATTATTACAGTCCTGATGTCTTCAAGGCTACTTTTGTGGAACTGGCAACTCAGTACCTCTCGTGAAAGACTAAGCTGACTCTATCAGTTTATCACTGATATTTCAAATTCCATGGAAGTTGCTCTTGCTGCAGTTGGAAGTGTTGTCTTTTATTATTGCCTTTTCAATATGCAGCTGTTGTTGGAAAACTTTGGAAAGACTTGAAGCTTCGATTGCATTATATTGACCTGAATTTAAGATTGGTGAAAATGATGTCTAGTACTTTATCTTCGTTATAGATCTTAACAGAGTAAATTAATCTATAATTGCTATTAAAATACAAGTATGCTATTTCAATTGACCCATTAAAATATTAGCCTTTGATTGCTGAACAAGAGCCCTATAAACAAAGGAAGCTGCTGTTCACCTAAGATAGTGTGTCTGTTATCTTGGATACATGAACATTATTTTTGAGGAATTAGCCACTTCTACAAATCTTTTTTCCCTCCCTCCCAGATATGGCATGTTAGGGTGAACAGAATGTAAGTACTTCCTTGTCTGTAAAAGCACATATATCATCCTACAGACCTTGTTTAGCAGGCATGGGAGAAAATGTCTGTGCAGCCTTAGCACAAAAGCAAACATTGAATTTGTCTAGTGGCCACTCAAAGAAAAGGGAGTGTTGTTGGTTCTCTCAGTTTTGCAGGAGCACGTGTATATGTTATTAAGCCCATAATCACCCATTTATGTCTGAGATTTACAAAACGGTAGTAAAGTTGATCTTGTTCAATAGCATTAGTCTGTCCTTCCAGGTTTGGAAAACAGCACTCCTCTGCCTTTGAGTAAACCTGGAAAATAATATGGAACACAGGTTGCTGGAGAAACATGGCTGGGAATGCCTTTGGGAAGATGTCCTGCCTTTAGGGTTCTCAATTTAGACAACTGCTAGAAGTTTACAGCTCTTGATTTTTGGGCCTGGTTTGTTTTATATTGCTTTAAGTACTGGCAGGGAGAAAACTTGCTGACTAGAGTTTAAGTACTGCTTTTGAATACAAGCTTTCTGAGTGTACTGGGGGGGTGTTTGATTGCTTTTTTCCATGTGGGTTCTGTAGCAAAACGTGTCTTTAATTTAAAAACAGTAACAGAACTCAGAAAGCAAAATGAGCAACTGATTGAACTAAGGGTATTTAAATTGCTACAGACAGCAATAACAGCCTTTGTGCGTTAAGTAAATACAAAGTTGTGCCAGTGGCAGAGGTAGATCCTGCCCGTCTCTCTCACTCAAATAGGCTTCAGCTGGCTTTGAGGTGATGAAATGTTTCACCTGTTAGCAGGATCCCTTGCTCTATTGGCCAAACTGATCTGTAAGCCAGTCAGAAAGGCCCAGCTTTCCTGCTCTGGTGGAAGCTGATCCTACAAATTTCTTTTCTTGATGAAAGGGAAGACTGTACTTGTTTTCAGTTATCCTGTTTTTTTCATTTGTTCCTGTATAGGCTGATCAGATACTGACCGGAGGTAAGACTAAAATAACCATAGGAGGATAAAGTAGTTATAAGTACCAGCCTTGCTTGGGAGCCAAAATTGCTTCTGAAACCAGTACTTAGGAGCTTGTAAAAATGTTTCCTGATGTGGCTGTGTGTCTTTAAATACCAACCACGTGAAATACTAATGACAACTAGCTTAGTAATGATCCATCATATTAAATATGAGTAGAGGAAAATAATACTCTTTTGGATTAAACAAATCTCTTTAAGAAGGGTGAGCTTGTACTTGGATCTGATAGGGGACGTGTACTTTGTTGAGCCTGAACCCTAGCGCCCCAACAAATGAGGAAGAGGAGAGGAGCGCTTTCACTTGATTCTAAGCATCCTATCCTTAAACTCTTTCCTCCTAATAACTCTTTCTGAGGCTCCTAAAGCTACAGTGCATCCCCTGGGACAAGGCAGGGGTGACTGTCAGGTTTGTAAGAGAAGTTACTTGCCAGCTGCTGCAAACCTGCCATTCCTGGAATGCAAAGTAGATGTCTATCAGCGGTTTGAAGTGCGAAGCAGAAATCACAAGGTTGCCAGCTTTCCATATCCAGTCTGCATTTCTGCATGCTTAAACCTACTCTTTTTTCTTTCTTCCCCGTGCTCTGCCTCCCCCCCCAGTATCTGCTACTTAACTAGGAGGTAGAGTTATGTCCGGTTATTAATCTGTCAGCAAATATTTGTATATGCGTGCTGAAGTAATGCTTCGACTTCCCTGTTTTGGTTGATACTGTCTCGGTCCATGGGACTGAGCACATTCTGGACTGAAATGTATTGGTAAGCTGGAGGAACATCTCAAAAACTGTTAAGGCTTTGCTGTTTGAGTCTCTATTAGCTGGAGCTATCATTTCCACTTGTAGAAGGTCACAACAGACCCATTTCTAGAAGCACAGACCACAAATAACTGTAAAAATCACAGATAAATCAATTGAACTAATATCAACTAAAGAAAATACAGAATTCTGCCTCCCAAGCACCCCTCAGGAGATGCATGGGTAAATAGATAGGCTTTGCAGGGTACCATAAATATCCATATAACACAGGAAGGAAACAAACCCAAGAGAGTCCTGGAGAATAGGTGCCTCTAGCTTAGTAATGCACAAATCCATTTATTGCCTGACTACAGGTGCTCTGATTTCTTAGAGAATGGCAAAGAAAAGTCCATTTCTGTGCCTTGAATGTAAAGCACAGAAGTTGCGTAGTAAACCTGCATTTGATGCTTTTCTTAGCTATATTACATCCTAAGAGTCCCTGTGTTGGCAAAATGATACCCTGCAGTATGTTTTGTGTCAGGCACAGCAAAGATGATTCTTGCTTTAATTTTCTGGATGGCTCTTCAAATTCTTTCAGCTAACAGAAATAATCCCAAATGGCTAAAATGACAAAGTGTGACAGACTTAGCCCTGAAAGTTACCACCCTGTATCTCTGCTCTGTCCTGTTATTGCTCCTGGAGCAAAAATCAACAGGAGGGAGGTAGTGCTTCCACTGAAGCAGCCGAAATACAAAGTCTAAGGGCTTGCTCGAGCTGCCAGGGAAGGTGAACTTGCCCTCTGCCACCGGATGCTTGCAAGAGAGGTGCAAGCACCAGCTCTGTCAGGACCAGAACAAAGGCAGTAATCTCTAGCAAAGGGGTAGAGTGAAGCGCTGAAATAGCGTCTGTCCTTATCTCCCTGGTGTAATTAACTCACCTTCATGTTTCATACTGAGGCTGTATAAATTGCAGTGTGCTGGCTGTGACTCCTTTGACATATCTCCCTCCAGGAGGCTTTGGTCCTTGCTTCATTACTTCATGAGCATTACCAAGTGCTCCGTGTTCTCCAGTCTGCAAAATACCAGGGTCTTCAAGCCCAAACCTGGCAACCCCACATAACGGGGGATTCCCACGCCTCCATCATGGCGGGGGCAGCTCCTTGCCTCCTGCATTTCAAAGGTGTCACTGCTGTTCCTGGGGAGGCGCTGCTTGAGCTAGCTTTAAACTCAGCCAGGTAACCATGAGCTGAGCGCTCAGCAAAACTTGACTGGGAAGCAGTGTTGCTACATAGGTGGGATTAGTCTGTGATGCACTCCTTGATGCCTTTGCCGTGTTCACTACTTGCATCTGTTGGACTGCAGTGTAGTCCTATGCTGCTTGTCAAGCCTGCCTGGAGGATACCTCCCCTGCTTATTGTCATCATATGTGTAGCAACTGCTGCATTTGCTTATATGGAAGAGTGATGTTCAGAAAGTAATTATGCATTCTTTGCTGCTTCTAGTGTTGAAGTTGAGGGTTTGGTTTTTTTGTCTCCTTTTGGAAAATTAGTCACTCATCTGTGTTTGCTCTTTATTTCATGTCCCTCTGCCATCTGTTTTGATCTAGCTGAGGGGGATGGGAGGGAGGCAAGCCAGCTTCTCAGCCAGCCCTCTGGGAGGGGGGAAGGAGGAGCAGCAAGAACGGCATGGTCCACAGGATGACAGACTTGCTTATATAAAACAGTAAGCGTGCCTCCCAAATGCAGCTTCAGTTGTTGGCTGACTGGAAAGCGAACATATTATGAATTTGATCATTTTGGCTGGAGAAAGGGAAAATTTCAGACCCATATTCATAATTCTCCAGAGGAGATGGCGGTGATTTATTTCTATAATTCATTAGATGAGGGGGTTCAGTTTCCTCTCTTATTTGAGGCTGGTCTGAATCCCTGTCAGGATAGTGGTCTGGATAGTTGCCTTTTATATTGTATATGGTGTGGAAGAACCCCAAAGGACCAGATCCTGGACAATAGTGCCCATGGAAGCTGCTTCCTGCCATCTCTTCTCCTGCTGATGTTCTGAGCTGTGTAAATAAATATCTGTGAGAACTGAAGTAGTGTCTGGGCACCCCATCTCCCTGTGTGAGCTCTACACTGAGAAGACAGTACCTTCATGATGGCAAGTAGTCAATACAGACAAACAAAGTCCCACATAACCATATGGTCAACACCCTGTCCTTAGAAGCACACATCCTCTTGGATGGATGGTCGGGATCTGAACATGTACCCTCTGTATCACGAGTGGGCCACTCACTTCCTATCCCTGCTTTGGCACCCATCCTTAATTTAGTTTGCAACAGCCTGAAAAGTTCCATTCAACCAAAAATTTTCTGTATTAGGAAAAGATGCTTAAAAATTTTCTTTTAGTTCTGTTGAAGAAAAAGCAAGGTGTTTGGTTTTGTTTCAAGTTTTTCTTTGGATTGGCAGGGAATCGAAGAAGTGACTATTCGCTCATCTCTATATCTAATTTTGTCGTACAAACAAGTACAACTAGTTTCATACTGTGCAGGAGTGGCTTGCTTTCATGATTATCAACTAAATTTGTACAGCAAGGTGAAAATGCAGAATGGCTTTGCTTGTGTTTCAAAACACTACCTTTCAGATAAGGGCTTAGAAACCTGTAGGAATCACAAAGCAGCGTTGGAGTAAGGAGACTGAAGGTAGTTTTACTTCCTTTGAATGGTAATAAAATGCAGTCTTGTTTTTCCCGCTGCCCGTTCATCCTTATGCTTCGGGGCCCTGTGTTCTTTGCCAGTCCTCTGAACCCACGTGTGTGCAACTGTAAGTCTCAAACCTTTTTCACTGATACACCTACCTCTGAAACTCTATTACAAGGAGGAGTTCAACTTTAAAAAAAAAAAAAAAAAAGAAAAAAAAAATGTTTTCCAGTTAATAGGTGTTTTGGTGGAATAGCTCCTATACTACCTGACTTCTAAGACAATGTGGGCGCCTTGGTTTCTTGGGAATTTTATCAAATGTAGGTTTTATTATATAATAACTGTAAAAGTTTGCATTCAGCTGGAAGAAACTATCTTCTTTACTCCTGGACGGTAACAAGAAAAATCAATATCTACAAATATGTGTCTGGAAAAGATCTCTATTTCATTGTACAATATAAAACCCCATCATTTTCAAACTATCACCTGGGCCAACAGTAGGATATTTATTTTTCTGCTGTGTGCTCACCAGGACAGCTTTGAGGGAGAACTGGTCTCAGAAGAGTTTGTTGGAAGAGGAGTGAAGATGATGCGTCAGTGTGCTCTTCCTCTGCAGCAGGGGTTCTGTGTGACACAAGAACAGTACAAGTCTGTGGTTAATCAATCAAATCAATTTGGAGAGATGACAAAATTCACATAATCTGCCATCTCATCTCTGCCTAGTGTTTGGAGACTGATGGTTTTTGACAAAGACTATCTTACTGCGTACTTCCTAGTGTCTTTCACTGTACTTCTTTTCACCGTGTCATTCTAGTCCTCATCTGATCATCTCATATATTGAAGCTCTTTCCCTAGGTCTTGTTATCCATATGTGATGGAATAACTCTATGAGACAGTAAAATCTGCAGTGGGTTTGCACTAAACAGTATTCTCTAATATTTTATTTACCAGGAGTGAGACAATTCAGGCTATTTCCTTTGAATGATGTGCATGTAGCCCTGGCCAAGAAGTATTTTAATCAAAACAAACAAAACAGTCCTTAAAGTTGGTGGGTTTGGAAGGGGGAGGAAAATTAAGAGCATCAACTTCTTAGCGGATGTAGAACTCAAAATGTTTTTTTCCAGTCTCCTTGGGAAAGACGGAGAGGAAAGGATCTACATGCTGCCAGAAGACCAGGCAAAGCTTGTTGAAAGCTTTCTCGAAGCGATGCATCCGTGGGAAAGGATTTTGTTGTGGAGGAGTGTTTGTTTTTTTCCTTCAGACAATGCTTTGCTGTCCAAGGCTGCCAGGCTGCCTTGCCCTGATGACTTCCACCAGTGAACAACAGCAGCTCTAGGGAGAGAACCTGTAAAGGACTGGGGAAAGGCAAGTGTGAGCTCCTGCAGTTTGCCTGGGTGGCAAAGAGACCTGGGCCCTGCTCTGTGCAAAGGGCTGCCACCACCACGTGGAGAAGGATGTGCCACAAGGGAATGGCACAACAGAACCTGTCCTGTCTGAAATGCTGGCAAACTGCAGACCCCCGGGAAGCAGTGAGCGTGGGCTGCGGAGAGTAGTCTTGTTAAGGTCTGTAATGCACAGAGTCTTTCTTGAAACTGCTATGCAAAAGCTCAGCATGGAAAAAGTGAACTTTGAGAGCACAGGTGGAGCTCTGAACAGGCAGGTGGAAGGCTGAGGAAGTCTTACTGAGTAGAGCTGAGATACTTGTTCACAAAGGCCCTGTATTGGAGCAGTCAGATAAAAAACTCAACCTGGGAACCTGCCTGGGAGTTTTCATTTTAGAAGCAGTAACTAAACTGTCCTCAGGTCAGGCTGGCCTACGTCGCTGTGGTGTGACTGACTCGCAGTGTACTCAACCACACCGCGTGGTACTGTGTCAACCTGTAGAGATCTCAGCTATTAGCCTCCATAGGTAAACAGAGACTCCTGCTGGTGGAGTTCTCATAGCGACCGGTCAAAGAGGTAAAATTATACAGTTGAGACTGGTGCTTCCTAACTGGCACTGCAATGTTTTTTAGGTGTTTCTACCAAGCTTGGTTTATTCAGCACTGTATACACTTAGGTTGGGGGCTATCTTTCCAAAATCCAGATTCTGTGGCTTCAAAATTTGGTCTGTACTGAAGAGGACGTGACTTTTGCTGTACTCTGTATGGGGTGCCGCAGTGCTGGTCATACAAAACATAGAGCCATTCTTGTACGTGCTTTCTCCTGAGGCAGAGCATTAATGTGGGCAGGTAACTGGTCAGACTGTCTATGAGCACCACAGGAAACTTTTGTCTAGGAAGTGTATCTTTCAAAGGGAGAGCGTACCAGATGCCGAGGAAGTCCTCATTTGCTGCTTTCATATGCTTTTCCAATTTGGTGGTGGAGGGGTTGTTATTTTTTTTTTTTTTTAAAGGATTTAAATCCTAGCATTGGTACAACTGAATGTTTTAGCCAGAAGAGTTTAGTTCATTCAGTGAATTGGTGTAAGTGCTAATGGCAAAAAAGCATTTGTTCCAGGCCTATATCAACATCTGTGCCCGAGATCTGGGATGCAGCTATACTGGCAAAACTTTTCTAGTGCAGATCAGGCTTTAGCTTTCCTCCTTTTCACAGTTTCAAAATACTCTGCAGCTCCTGAGCTTGCCTTTGTTTCTACTTCAGTTTTTTATTGCATTGCAACATGATCCCCTTTAACAGTACCAGTATTTGGAAAAACAAGTCCCAGGACAGCCTGCATAAAATCAAGTGTGTGGTGAGGAGAGCTGTAGAGATAGGGGACGGTGTTTCAGATAGGAAGGTTGGGAGGAGAACTTGAGGAAGTGGAATGCCTGGGGAGGAGGGGTGCTGGAGTATCCCCTGCATAGTACTTCCATGTTTATATCCTATGCTGCTGCTGAATCGCATTGAACATACACAACACAGTAATTTCTTTGAAGGACCAGGGTGCCAAATAGCATGTCTGCGTGCAATGTGGTGGAAGTCATTGTTTGGGATTTCTGAGCTGTCTGAGCAAGCTGGCATGTTTGCTTGGCTCTGGGTGGGCTGCTGCGGTGAGGATGGGAGGGAGGTGAGCTGGAGCAGCCGCTGCCGGGCCCGGCCCAGCAGCTGGCCTGGAAATGACTTGTGCATGGTCAGGACAGGGATCTCAGCACCACGTTTTGGCAGAGAACGACTGTCTCTGTGGTCAGCTTGCTGAATAATTCCTGGAAACATTTGGTCTTGGGTATATTTTTAGGGGTACACCACTTTCAAGAAAGCTCATAGCAGCAGGACAGTGTTAAAATGTGTCCAAACACAGAAACAAGAATTTATCTTCCCTAGGAAGCTTCCTGGATCTGCCAGGTCTCCTGTTGCAGATGCTGTGATTACTAAATTAAGTCTTAAGCTCTCTAACACTTTGTGAACTCATTTTCATTTTTGATTAGGAAAATAACAGACTGTCACACACAATTTTTTTCCTTTGCGTAATTCCAATGTAGTTGTGACACTTGATATACAGCACAGATGACTGTGAAGGGCTTCTTAAAATTTAAGCAGATGATTCAGAATTAATTATGAAAAACAACCTCATTGTTGTCCCAGGAGTTCAGTACAGACAGCAATTGTCCAAAGATTATCCAGCTTCAATTGATCCCCCAAACTTCTCATTGATAAAGCAGCTGAAGAATCTTAAATGATAAGTGTAAGAAACTATTTCCAAACAAAATTTCAAAGGTTTTTTTACTGTTGCTGATTTTTTTTCTCCTCTTGAGAATCTATTGATGTTGGCTTTCTAAGATCTTTTAGAACATAACTTTGTGATTATGAAAGTCTTCAGCACTGTAGAGAAGTTTAGATACTACTTTATCTTAGGGATGCTTGTAGACAGCACTTCAGCTCTTTGTTTCCCGAGTAAGAAAAAAGTGTGCAGTTTCTAAAAGATAGCTTTGTTCAACCCTCTTGTGATTTAGATTACAATACTAAAATAAAGAAGCAATAATTCTAACAGCTGTTTTCTCCTTAAGTAGTATGCTGAGAAAATGAAATTTGTCTTTTGTATGCTAAGAACATTTCTTTGTAATCTTGTTGCATACTTGCAATATATTTCAAAATATTTCACAAGAACTATTTAAAAAAAAAAGTGTTTGACAGTACTTGCACAGACAACATGTAATATTAATTTGGTGGTGAAGTGTTAAACTGACTGTATCTAATTGCCCAAATCTGCAGAAGGCATATCAATACTCTGAACTGCTTTAGGAGATGTCAAAAACCTCCAGGGGATTCTCAGCAATTGTAGGCTGTCTATGGCCCCTGTAGTTCCCGAGACAGATAAGGATTATAAGGTGTGCTTTCACATAATAACATGATAAAAAGCAGGAGTAAAGGACAGAGAGAAATGGTTAATGTACTGATCTTCAGAGACTGGAAGAGGCCTGGAGAAATCAAAGGCGAGCTATTGCTTCTGTATGATCTGGCTTGTTTGTTATGTATGGGAGCAGCATTGTGCTTAGCACTGTTGGAAACACTGGATTCCTTTCCTTTGATTGCTTACAGCCCAACTCTCTCATTGGGAAGTTGGAGGATTTAAATATGGAATGTAGCATGAGAAACTATTTTTCTGCCAGGAGACTGGAAAAGACCAAATTCTGACTTTGAAGCTCTCTGCTACAATGCCTTTTCAGTTTTACGCTTTGAAGCTGCTGAAATTTATGGAAAACGGCTTCTAACATTTTGACAGCGGTATACTGTTGACAAGTAATGAGAAATATAGTGTAGGGTCTGACATTGTATGCCCTCATGTAGGTACACATGTATGTGTTGCGTTGTATTTTTGCCCATCATTTCTATGTTTTCTATTTTAAGAAGTCATTATTGAAAACTGTGTTTCCTTAGTGTTCAAAATGAGTCTTTGCTTTTTGAAGCTGAAGAATATTTTTAACGTTAACTCTCCTGGAAAGGAGTAATGAACAGATTCAGGCAAGTCTCCACATCTGCACAGTCCCTTGTTTCTTTTCGTAATTTATATTTTTCCCATTTTTAGCTGCTAAATGATGACATTACATTCTGGGATTCTTTTACCTCTTTGTTTCTTGATTCACAATCTTTAGGATGTAGCTAGGTCATATATATCAAACATTCCCCCTCACAGTCCCAAGGTTTAGAGGCTTTCTTAAAAAGATACAGATCTGGCTACAGGTAGTTACGTACATATATATAAAGAGGGTGCTGAGGTAGTTACATACATATATATAAAGAGGGTGCTCTCTCTAGTCAGTCGACCTGAGCATCTACAACTTCAAGTAAAGCTAGGAAGACTGAGGAGAAATAGCCGAAGCACTAGCTGATGACAGTAATTTTATATGGTCCATCCAGCTACATCACAGCACTTTTGTGATATAATATGCAATGTAGCAAATCCTAAGAAAGACTGCCAGGCTCAATCCACTGCAGAAGGTAAGGACTGCCTCAAGTATGTAAGTCCTGTTGTGTGTGGGCTGCCTCTCTGATGCTTGAAGATTCAGTTCCTGAAGATTGTGCTGTTGTTTCTTTGGAGCATGGACTTTAAACAAAGCAAGCAAAACACAAAACCAACCACCAAACCCCCAAAATAAAACAAAAAACACTGCAAAAAAGCCAAACCAGGAGAGGGAGTTTGTGAGCAGGCAGTGATATCTCCAGTAAGGGAGCCAGTGGAGCCTCTTCCTGTTTGATGTGGCTGGGAGCTACTGTAACTTTATGCTCGCTTATTCATATGACTAGAGTATGCAGCCAGCATAAAGCATGCTTGGTCAATCTAAAAGGGCACACAAATAACCTTTTGCCTGCCTCACACTCCAGAGTTGCAACATGATGGTTGGGAAGGGGTGGTGACAGGGGATGCTTTGGCTATAGGCATGCCACATGTGTGTATCCTCACGTTACGGAGGTCTGTAACCTCCACGAGTGTCCCCGTTCCCTCCCATGGGAAAACTCTGCTTCTCTGCCCTGGCTGGGGTGGTGCCTGGGGGTGGCCAGGCTGTGGCTGACCCCATCACTGTTTTTGGCTTGTTTTGCCTTGCTGGGAGCTGGTTGGGGAGGGAGGGCACCACACCGCACTGCTCTGGTGGCCCCCAGCCTGGCCAGGCCATGCTGTACCCTGGCACTGTGAGGGATGGGGAGGGATCTGCCCTCCAGCAGTGGCATTAGTCCCTGAAGGTTGTGGGTAGATATTTGGAGCTCCAGTAAGACTTTGAGCCCCTGTGAGAGCGGGAGCCCTGTTGCATGTGCTGTCAGAGCACAGCAAGCTCCAGTGCCTGCTGCTCCCACTGCTGTCTGTGCCCAGGTGCTGGTGAGTGAGGGCTGCACGTTCCTCTCCACCTCCAAGGTAGAGCTCCTGCTTGGCAGGGGGATAACTGAGCCCTCAGGGTCTGGTTAATGATTCGCTATGTTAGGAAAAGCTGTTGGAACAGATGAAACAAATGTGGTGGCCAGCATCTGAAGAAATCAAATATATGATCTTTACTTCGAAGCTCTGTCTGTTTGTAGGTATTTACCTTTGGGTCTTGGGGTTGAAAAGTTCCAACACCATTAGCTGCAGTTTCTGAGTTTGCTGTTGTGTGAACTCTACTGCAATATCTATTATGCTTTCTGCTGTTGCGTGAACTCTACTGCAATATCTATTATCCTTTCTGATAATTCAGATGGATTGCTTTAGACTCAGACAACCAATCATGATATTTTCCTTCTGCAAATAATATATTCCAGTTCCTTTGTTCTCTCTGTTTCTGACAATGAAATTTCTTTGCATTAGGAGCTTATTTAGGCCATGCAGCTAACTGTCCTAAAGTCTTAGAATCTGTTGTGTTGGAAATAAAATTTTATTAAGACTGCACCTGTACTTCTTTCATTTTGATTACTCCAGTATGACCTGGTTTGACCACAATATTGACTGTCAATACTCTCAATTCATTAGAAAGTGTGTGGCATTGCGTGAAAGGAAACCTCATAGATATAACCGTTTATTAATCAACTAATCTAAATCCAAATTTTAATTAAAAAAAACCCCTATAACAAACAGCATGGGAGCTTTCAGAAAATGTGATTTGAGATAGTGCTGTAGGAGGGAAAAATGCTCAAATTTACTGAAGTCCTTGCATCCCTATTATTTTCAGCTGGCAGTAGAAAAAATGCTGCAGACCTTTAAATGCCATGAAGGTTTCTCATATATCTCAGTTGGAGGTGTGATATAATGTGGAAAATAAGTGCAGAAGAGCACTGAAGAAAGAAGTAAAACAAAACAAACCCTGACAAAAAGAAAAGCAAAAACAAACCCACAACAAACCAATCCCCAAAATAAAATTTGACTAATTCTAATAACCATCAAGTATACTACAGGATCATTAGATTAACCTTTTGTTATGATGAAAAGCACTGCTGTAAGATGCGTTTCATCTGTATTTAATGGGATCAGTAGGTTTATCCTCCTTATTACATTGAAATGGATAAAGATTTTAATTTAGATAAATGGGTATCTGACATGGTCTACTGGGTGGCTTGGTGGTTTTTTTTGGTTGTTTTTTTTTTTTTTTAATATATCTGCTGCTTTTATGTTGGCTTCTGACTTCTGTGATGATTAACAGATAATTACTTTTCCTGTAGTGAGAAGCTGGATGGCAAGAAGGAAGTATGTTCTTTGTGCGGATGTTACTTCTGCAGCAACATCCAGTGAGAATGGTGGAGCTGGTGTTTGTGTGGGTAATGCATGACAAAAGCAGCTGCATCTGCCCAACACAGTGAACTCTGCTCTTTTTGCTGGTTTGCCTCCGCCCAGTTTAGAGAACTGTGGCAAAGTGTGCCTATTCAGGCTTAAGAATTAGATGAGTTGTTTTAAATGCTAGAGATTCTCGGTTAGAACAAGCCGATATGTGTACCAAAACTATTTTGGGAAGGTCCCTGTTGGGTGCTGGAGCAGGGCAATACAGATCAAGCAAGTGTGCTAGCACCTTCGTGCCTCCCTGAACTGATTTCTGTCTTCTGTACCAGGGCATCTCCTTGCCACCTTGGCATTCGTCCTGCACACCCAGAATCCCACGTGCCCTGCAATGCTCAGCAGCTGTTGCCAAGCAGGGTGTTCCTTTGTGATTGCAAATGTACTGGGAGATCTTGGGTGAATGACTGACTTGTGTCTCTATATGTAAAATAGACATTCCAGTACCTGTGCTCCATAAATATATTGAAAACTGTCAGCTGTGCAGATAGTCCTGGAATTGGAGGACTGAAGTAAGGAATAAAATGCACTCAGGCTAGAAAGTATCTAGTTCAAATAATCTGTTACAGCTTGCAATTGTTCTTCCTTTGGTCTGACTGTGAGCTAGTTTAATCGGAGCCATTTCATTTCATCAAAGGTTGCTCAGATGCTGTGGTGTGGAGTGCCACTAATGATCCCCAGAAAGTCGTGTTGCAGAGCAACTCAAACAACGATGCTCAGTATTTACAAATGTTAGCATAGTCAAGTGCTTGCACATTGCTCGATGTAACCTTGTAAAGGCAAGTGACTATTACAAGTTTGGGTCTCTGAAACAAACCTGCGGTGAGCAGCCAGAGCCTCAGGTGACCACTGTTAGGGCTGTATTCAGGGAAGCAACAGATACTTCTTTCTTTCTTTCTTTCTTTCTTTCTTCTCTCATCCCCTCCTGGTGGGATAAGGAAATGCAATGAAAAGGAGTTTTATTCATCAGACATATCAGCTGTTTTGAAAACAAGGCAATTATTTCTCAGTCCTTTTTCCCCAGAAATTTCCTTCAGCTAGAAAAACAGATGCACTCCAGCTGGGGCTTCTTGCCCTGTGCCACTGATAATATCATACATGTTTTTCCCTGTCTGGCTGAACATTCGCCAGACCAAGACTTAAGATCTGTTAGCTTTAATAGACTTTAAGGAAAGAACTGTTTGATTGTTTCTTAATAATGCTTTTTTTTTTTTTAGCCTAATGTAATTAAAGATCTTTTGCTGCCATGATGGTTTTTACAGAATATCCAGAAGGATATTGACCAGTCTTCAAAGTATAAGAAGTTGGTGTCTTGGTGGGTCTTCTTTTGCTAACATGTAAGAGTAAAGAGGTACTTGTGACCTTTTATTCAGCTGTTGTGAGCATGCTTCCTTGGGTTTTTGTGTGGATAGGAAGTATGCCTTAGAAGGAAGCTCGGCTGTGTCATTGATGGTGTTGTGCTAATAAAAGTCTGCAGTATAATTGTTGAGAAGAGACATCCGTTTAGGAAATCAGTAGCAGGGGGCTCTTAATTTGCTTGATTCCATGGCACGACAAAGTTATTTTCAGTCTGAAGCTGAAGTATTTGGTTTTTGACTGCAAGTTGATGTACCACTTTCATCTTATAAGAATAATAATAATGGTTATTTCTTCAGGCTTCTTCAGCTGCATGTGTTGGCTGCATTGCACTTTGATAAGAAAAGTGATGTTATAAATTGCAATGACTTACGTATGGGAATAGGTCTTAATATTCTCAGTTTGCCATAGAAGATGATTACTGTGCTTGCACTTTAAAAGCAGTTATGTAAAACCAGCGAAAGGTGTGTCACGGGAAAGGCAATTGCCTTTGAAAAGTTTTCATAAGCTGTGCTATTAAGTAGTTATATGTGTGGTCTCGGAGCAGGTAGACTACAAAGTAACTGCCTTTAAGAATGGCACAAATGTTGCTTGGGACCCCTGGGAGAAGCAATACTTGGATCACTTATATCAAAAAAAGAGACTGATGAGCACAGGAACTTTCTTCTTACTATAGTAAAAATGTCAGTCTGTGCAATTCTTGCTGTTTCAAGCCTTTTCCCTTCATTTAAGAGTCTGCTGCCCTTTTAAGACCATTTGATCAGAACATTAAAGGCACGTTCCAATCCTGTGTCCCATTCAATCAGGATATTTTTATTCCTATATGTATGCTACAGATGCTAGAGAATTAATGATTCAGTTGGTAGGGGGTGAGGAATCCAAATGCCTCCTTCTGGACCTAGTTTTGTGTGGTTAAAAATTATGTTTTACCAGCTATAAAGAAGATTCTAGTGCTATTGCTATAGTCATATATAGGACAGTTGTTTGAAAAGACAACTAAGACAGCCTATATTTATTAACTTTAGCCAAAAGGCATAGAATAAACTGCTTGCTTTTCTTAAAGCTCTGCTTATGACTAGAGAAAAGCTCATAAAGATCTCCTGTTCTTCATGAAACAGGATAAAGAACCTCATGTACCAATTCCTTGAGAAAGCTTTTCAACATCTAGTTGACTTCCTGCGTATCTTTAAAGGACATTTCATCTTGGTTAAATATTTAAAGCAATCAAGTATCAACCTTAGGAAATAAGTTATGCTTAAGCATCTGAAATTGTAGTGATTTAAAAGAATTAAGTATAATTTAATAGTATTTCCCTCATCTGCTATATTGCAAACACTGTGTCAGGGACTACATTTATCTGTTCAATTGTATATTCAGTACCAAGGCTTAATGGTGCCTCTGTTCCTCTAGGCACCGCTGCAATTTTGCTACCTGTATATATAGAGTTAATAAACCTTCTCTATAAAGGAGATGTAGTGCTTCTTTCAGTACCTAGAATTATGATAGTAGTAATAATGAGTGGCAATGGAAAAGTCACACATGTATACCTTTAGTTATCCAAATTTTCTGGTTTTGGATATCTGGATTGCCAACAGTACATGTCACTTTGGGTTTTTTTTATTAACCTTTCAGATGTCTAATAATATTAGTAATGGAGTGTCTATGATCAGGGAGAGAAGTTGAATATTTTCTGCCCCCCTGTTTCCTTCTGTGTGTACTAGAAATGCAGAAACTAGAGAAGTTAAAGACAAGTTTTTGGCTTTTGCTTTAGCTGCAGAGCAATGCCTAAAAAAAAAATTAAAAAAAAAAAAAAAGTTACTGCTCCAGGAGAGGTAGACTAAGTACTTTCCTTTTGCTTTAGTGGCAAGAGTGTCTTGAGGACAAGTCGAGCTGTCTTCTGCTCCATACAGCTTTTAGGATATCTTTCTGTGCAATTTGACCAAATACTCCCATTTGGCTGCCTTTCCCCATCCGTACCAACTGGCAGCAGCGGGTTGGTTACATTTCCCCTGCCAGCCTCTGTACAGTCTGCATGTAATCTGAGCAACGAGCACTGCCCATTAGCTCTGCAGCAGAGAACCCAGCAGCAAATAATTCCTGATGCATCTCCCAGGCAGATTTGCTTTTCAGGTCCAGTGCTTCGGCTCTGTAAGGTAGAAACCCAGCTTAAGTGCACTGAAAGGTTACAGATGGCCTTGTTAGTTTGAACTGCTTGAGGACTTCTTCTGATGGAGAAAGTACAATGCAGGCCTTATGAGTGTAAGGGGGAATACTGAAAACACTGGGTGATTTATTAAGCCTGGAGGAACCAAGTGGAAATATAATGGGCATCTCGGATGCTGAAAAGCCCTTTGAGATAAGGAGCTTACCATTGAGAATGACTTACAGTTCTTAGTGGTACTTTGCATTTATAATGTTTTTTATCTTGAAGCAATAATGATTTCACCCAGGTGTGGAATTGTAGATGAGTTTTTGAAGGTGCGAGCTAGGGTTAGGGTGCAAGCACTTTGCTTCCCAGCCATTTGTTCAGGCAGTTAGAAAATACCTGCTCTCCTGAAGCACCACTGCTTAGGAGCCTTGGTGGGTGTGCAGAGTGAATTGAAATCAAATGCTGAACCTGTTAATTGATCCATTAAAATCAGCTGCCTCAGAGATGTCTCCTCCGAGGAAAGGCTATCTAAGTTTAAATGCCTTAAAACTTCTAACAACATGGATTCAGACACGGCAAACCAAAATGTTCATCATGCCTTGTATAAGGCTGCAGTAATTTTCTTAGTTGCTAGTGCAATAAGAGAACAGAGTATAAACAACTTGAAGACAATTTAGCTGGTCAGCAGTTGTAAACATCTCTCCAAGTAAAGCCAGTGGAAAAATTCTTTGACTTCAACAAAGTGTTGATGTGTTTAAGGATAATAAGACAGAAGAAGGTCCTTATGTTTTCTTGTACCCAAAGCAGAGGTACAGGTTGAAGGTCTCTTATGTAAAAAGATGTAACTGAGGGATGTATTCATGAAGAATAATTTTTGTAAGACTTCTCTCCAAGTCTTATTTTCTCTAGTAAGAAAATTAATTTTCCAGAAACAAGAGCGTGGCTGAGAATAACTGTGCTTTGAAGGGCCACATTCTCCTCCCTGTCAAGTGAACTTGGTGCTTAACTAGGAAGTCCATCCTTTTTCCATTTGAGATGGCTGAAGCTAAACTGTGACACACATTTGATTTCAGTGCTGTTGGCAAGAGGTACTGTTTGAAAGCAGTGAGACCAGAAAAGAGCTTTTTCTGCCAAGGATGGCAGGTGACCCAGCAGCAGATGGGACATAACCAGTGTTGTTCTAGGGCAGGTTATCCATGCCACGTGCTTGCATATGGGCCACAAAAGGATCTGGCATTATCCTTAGTGCACTTGGTACCTCACCAAGCAAACTACACACGTGAAGCTCAGCAAAGAAAATTGGAGCAATCTGTGTAGTTGGTAGGCTGTCTTAAAGCACACTTAATATTGGCGGCTTCCTGTCTTAGGCTGAGCGGTACCTCTGTGTTTTACACTGACTAAGCTTGTCTTTCTTGGCAGAAGCTGGATGAATGATTAAAGGTAACAGAAAGCATTTTTATTTTCTTTTGCTATTGGAGAAAGTTATTCCTAGGCTTAAGCTCCTGATAGTGGAGAAAAGGCCACAGTTAATATTTATTCTAACACAGTGGTACCTTGCTTGAGTGTATGGATGAAACAAAACCTAGCTGGGTCTGTCTTTGTACTAATGACACTAAATACAATGGACTTGGGGACAGAGAGAGTCAGCTGGTTCCCAAAGTGACCACTCTGTGTTCCCTCTGGGAAATTCCTATTTAAAAGCTTGAGAGAAATGACCCTAGCAACCACCCATGTTATAAATCCAAAAGGGGCAAGCTTCAGCTGGCACCCTGTCTCCTTGTCTGCACTGGTCAAAAGGATTAAACCTGATCACTCAGGAAGTGGGTGGGAATGACAGCTGCCTTGTGCACCTCTAGCATGGCTAGAGGTGGTGTATGTCCTCCCATTGCTTCTTCATCCATAAACTGTGGCTCGAAAGCCCCATGAGGAGGCTCAGAGAAGCTTTTCTCGCAGGAGGGCCTTCTGCTGTGTTAAAAATTAAAAAAAAAGTGCCATGCTGGAACATTAGAGAGCAAGCTGGAAGTAAATTAGACCAAATCAATTAGCTACAATTGCTATTCGGAGAGTGTTTTGGATTGAAATAGGCACCCAAGAGCATGAAGTATTCCGTGGAATCATTGAACATAAGGGTGGAAAATGGAGGAAGTCCGTCTTAGTATACGTGTTCAGCCACATTAATTAAAGCAGACTGATGATTTCCTTCTGTTGGGAGATGTTGAGTCTACTCTCAAAACAAGAGCAGCTCTTCAGAGGGCGAACTCTCAAGCGTGCTGTCATGTACAGATTCCCCTTATAACTGTATAAGATTTCAGTACCTGTGTGTCATGCTTCATGTTGGGAGCATGGGGGGTAAAATAATGCTTTAAAACACAGATGGTGGAATTTATTTGACTAAATGCAGCCATCTAATCCTGAATTGCCACCCTACACAGAGAAGCAGGCATCTCTAGGGCACAGTTATTCTCATCCTGAAGTAGATGTTTTGGTTGAGTCAAATGAATTATGCCTGAAGGTGCTTCTTTCTCCCCACTGATTATAAAGGGAGCCTAGGGAACTAATTCAGATATAGACATTTTCAATGGGGACCTCTAGAGCTAGAGGAAATAAATCCTGCCCAAGATACCAATAATAGAAAGTTGGCGGATAGATTTCCAAGCAGAACATTTATCATGTCTATAGTGGGTGTTACACAGTGGTCCAAGAAGGTTGTAGAAGTGCTTAAAAGCTATGGGGATGTCAGGGCTGCAATGGTTCATCAATGAAGGTAACCAAGAGAGCCGGGGCACACAAGAAGTATTTTGCAGGAAGCTTGTAGTAATGTTAATGTTGAGATCACTTCACTTGGGGAATTTATCCCATAGGGGTTCACCAGCTATCTTTACACCCTTGTAAAACGGACCTCAGTGGAGAGGCAATGGGGAACTGAGGCTTCATCTCATTTCAGCCTGTCTATGTAACTCCTTGGTTATAAGGTAGGTCCTTTCCTGTAATCCTTTTAGCATTAAAATTCTCCTTTTCCTTCTCTCTTCTAATTGGAAAATAGTATATGATGCCACTTGGATTTTATCCTATATGTAATAATCAGTTTCTCCTAAGTGAGAATATGGAAATCTCAGATGTGAGGTAATGGCTCAATCTATGGAACTAAAGAACTTTTAGTGAGTCTACAACAATATAACTAAAATCTTAAAGAATTTAGACATTTTTAAAACATGCCATGGACATTGGGATGTGTTGAGGGCCTGTGTCTTACACAGCAAAGGCTGGCTACTTCCCTGTATAAACTATACAAGCATTTCTAACTTCAAGGACATGAAATTGCAAGCTGCTGAATATATATATATATATATATATATATTTTTTTAACAAATATGTCTCTGTAAAGACAATGAATTGTGACTGTCTTATCTTGTGCAAAGAACAATGATTCTTAGAAGGCAGAAGTTTTAAAGATTTGTAGCTTAATTAGAAAATGCCCTAAAGGAGAATTCTCAGCATTTTAATAAATTTCCTCTGGGGTGAAAGAAGTTTCTCTCAAAGGAAATTGCAGCAGATGTGTGAGTATTGAGGATCACTAGGGAGACCTTGGCATTTGAAGGCAGGGAACTTTAACTGTGGAAAAGTTTGCTCCTCATAATTTTGAAGTACGTGCCTATCTGAAAACACTGTATATACATATATGTCGTGGTTTCAGTTGGGCTAGAGTTAGCATTATACCAGCTGCTGGTAAAAAAGTTATGTTTTAGACTTCTGATGAGACATACTTTCAAAAGCGCACTGCTGTTCTTAGTTGTTGCTAAGCAGTCAAGGCCTTTTCTGCTCCTCACGCTGCCCCGCTGGTGCGTAGACTGGGGGGTGCACAAGAAGTTGAGGGGGGATGCAGCCAGGACAGCTGACCCCAGCTGACCAAAGGGATATTCCGTACCATGTGATGTCATGCTCAGCACAAAAAGCTGAGGGAAGAAGGAAGTGGGGGATGTTTGGAGTGATGGTGTTTGTCTTCCCAAGTAACTGTTGTGCGTGGTGGAGCCCAGCTTTCCTGGAGATGGCTGAACACCTGCCTGCTGATGGGAAGTAGTGAATGAATTCCTTGTTTTGCTTTGCTTGTGTGTGTGGCTTTTGCTTTACTTATTAAACTGTCTTTATCTCAACCTGTGAGTTTTCTCACTTTTACTTTCCCAATTCTCTCCCCAGTACCAACCACGGGGAGTGAGCGAGTGGCTGCGTGGTCCTATCTGCTGACTGGGGTTAAACCATGACAGTATATAAAACTGAAGAATGTGTTTACATACACATCTATATGTGTGTGTGTATACACACACACACGCACGCGTGTGACAAAAGGAATAGGTATCTTTCCTAGTAGCACTAGGGGGGGCCATATAGCGGTAGGAGGAGAATTTTTTGAAGGGGTTAGTGAGGAAGCAGCATAGCCTGAAAGGGACACCTGGAGCCAAAGATGGGACCCCCACTGCCAGGGCTGGGCACCTGCTACCTCCCGCGTTGCTGCAGGACTTCTGAGAGTTACTGCGTGCCAGGTACCCTCGCCAAAGCAAAAACTGGCAGGGATGGAGAGGAGTGGTGAATCTTTCCTCCCAGCAGCTGTTCTCTGGGCCTCTCGGACACCATGGCTTGGTGTTCCCAACTCATGTTTTCCAGCCTGCCCCAGGCCAGGCGAGGTGCAGCAAGGAGGCACCCGCTCCTTCCTCACTGCTGCCCGTACCCCCTCTGCCCACACTTTCCTCCAGACAGCGTTTCGGGTTGGGAAGGTCTGATGAGGCAGGCTCAGAACCATCCTCACCTTGTGGATTTCAGTTACCTCACTCTTCTCGCACTGATGCTATTGGGAGTGTTTTACAACAACTCTCATGTCCTTCCTCCTAAGTGATACATGAATAACCTGGAGAAGCTCCTTGGGGCCATTACTTTAAAATGACAGTTCTGAGTGACAGTGGTGCAGGCTCCGCTATGGGAAGCTGGTACTCCATGGCTTTTGCTCTCTTTACGAGCTAGCTGATCTAATATGCTGGTACTTGCAACAGGCTTCAAGGGATCTTGCTGCTTAATCTGTATTTATTTGAAGTTGCATTTGTTCTTAGCATTTTTTTAATCAAGCAATAATAAAAGTTACTTTTGGTAATGTATGCTGCTAGACTGGCTTCCCGGTAATTTCAGATCAGTTAGACTAATTTTATTAAATCTGTGTAAAATGTATTAAATCAAACAATGTTTTATATAATTTTATTCCTCAGTTCAGCCAGAAATATTTTATAACTTTCTCTGCAGGAAACGTCCAATTGACTGGTTTGAAGTTTCTTGCCAGATTCAGAATTGTATTAACCCTTTTACTAGCGTAAGGGGGGTGTTGTTGAAGAAACATCTGCTTCAGAAAGGCTTATCAAATTTTCACCTCCACATCACCAGATTAGTGCTGTCTTGTGCATTCAGTGGCACAATCTCAAAGCACTGTCTGACAATTTACTGCAATTTTCTGCTCATTCCTTTGACCTAGAGATTGGGATTTAAAGGTTGCAACTACTAGGATAGCAGGAAGCATTGTTTTAGTAGGAGAGACATAAATGTTTCCTGCATCGTAGCAGATAATGCTGGTAAGCAAAAGAACTTTCTTAATTTTCAAGTAATACAATGAATGCTTCTATCTGATTAGAGTCCTCAAATTGCTGCTCCATACATCTTCAAGCTCCTACATTGCAATGACAACTTTGTATATGGGGAAGGGGAACTTTGGGAGTTACTCTGCAGTTGTGTTTAGAAAGGATGACGGACAGGGATTTTGAAGACTTGTGCACCCAGAAACATAGGAAGTTTCAAGTTTTACAGTCTCTCTACCCACCCCGCTGTACCTGCTTGACCCTTCCTCAAACTGGTTAGTACCTTTGCAAATGCTCTGAGTTGTCTGTCATCAGGAGCCAACAATTAAGTGGATGATCTCAAATCACTCTGGTGTTGTCATATTAAATTTCCTTGTTTTATATATATAAAAATATAATACATCTATAAAACCTTGTCATATTAATTTTCAAATTCCATGCTGATTTGAAGAGTTGCAGGATGATGAAGGTCCTCTCCAGACCTTCTTTTCCTTGGAGGAAAGTCCAGGCCTCTAGAATCCCATCTAGGATACTACAGTGCAGCGTAGATGAGCAGGGATTTCTGCAATAATCATGTCAGTTCTGCAATAATGACATCGGTTCCTTAATAGAATATCAATTCTCCAGTTACCTTATTCTCTCTATTTTGAATCCTATAAAAACTCATTTGTACAAGAAAGCTGATTAACATAATACTGTGGCATGAAGCAGTATAAGCACAACAATAAATGTGTTTTATGCATTTTTTGTAATAAATATATAGCTGGTTTTAGAGCAGCAACTCCACGACTTACTGAATTAATTTTTGTGGAAAGTACTAAAGTATGGACAATTTCATTGATATAATGAATATAAACTTGCATACAGCTAATGCTAAATGATGGGGAACGAGAGATCATTATATATACACACACAAAATCTTTCTAAAGTAAGTGATCCTTAAGGACAAATCAGGAGAAAAATTTGCTAAGCAAGCATGTTTTACTGGCTTGATGAATTTTTTTTAATTTCCTGGACTATTGGGTTAGGCAATCCATTAGGTAACTAATGGAAATGTTTAAAATAACTATTTTAAAATGACATTTTCAGTAATAAGCCAAGTAAGCCAAGTTACAAATACAGTATGTAAAGTGGTTAATAGAGTTCATGTACTACACAGCAAATTGACTATGGGCACATTTTCTATTTCTAGAATACATCTGTTGAAGAGTGAGAGTTCACATCCTGACTGCACAGAGTTGTAGTAGCAGGACAAGGTATACGTGGGCCTGCTTGCAATACAGGAGTGCTAATTCTGTGTCTCAAAAAAAAAAAAAAAAAAAAAAAAAAAATCAACCTGCTTAGGGCTAGGAAGAAATTTTACCTAGGAAGTACTATCAGTTTCTCCTAAGTGCAATTTTGCTCTGGACTCCTCTCGCTGATACCATAGGGTAGTTGGGACAGGGAAACAAGCGTGGGAAAGCAAACTCCATCCCAGTGTTTAGAGCGGGTTAGTGCAATATTTCTAAGTCTGAGCACACTGACACTGTTCAGAACTTAAACAAAAGAAAAAAGAAATAAGGCAGAACTTGCTTGTTCTTTGAAAGATTGCAAAAGTTCCTTAACAGAAGAAATTACGTATTTTGTGTTTTGAACAAAGCATAAAGAAACGTGGGGGTTATGACTGACAAGTTTCAGTCTCAGAAATGGTAAAAGTTTGAATGTTTTTTCGAAAAGACCTTCAAAGTCAAAATGGTTGAATCATGCTGTTTGCCTGTCTTTTCTATGATACCCAGTTTGAGGTGCAGAATGAGGAGATCTAGCTGTTCATAGCCCTTTTCAAAGGGGAATGAAGTGTTTTCACATAATGCTTTAAATATTTTTCTCTCTCTGGGAATATTAAAGTGGCCATTTTGGGAAGAAAAGGGGGGAAAAAGAAGAGAGATTTCCAAGTCTCTCCTGACTGCAGAGACTGCTTTACTTGCTAAAACAACCATTACATTTCTCCTCAGAAACTCTAAAATTGGAGCAGCTTGACTCTGCACTCAGATCATTGCAGTCTGAGCAAGCAAAGGTGCAAGCGTGGAAGCCCACAGCATGAAGGCCAGTCTCCCCGTTGATGCTACTGTTGTGTATTTCTTCCCCTAACATAAGTTCCTCAGTCCTTCATGCTTGTCAGACTCCAGTTCTCATACTGCAATTTCCTCTATGTTATACGAGGTGTGCTAAAGAGAAGCGTTTAGAAGAGCAGAGCAAACATGAACGATACCTTTCTGTAGCCCTCTGGGGCAAAGGTATGATTCAGAAATGGGCAAGCTGCTTATGGCTGGCTCAGATCTCCTCCGAAGCGTGGGAAAAAGTGTGACTAATGCTGCCTGGGGGGGTGAAGGGGAGGTGTAGGGGGGAGGAACTGAGCTGAACTGGGAAGTCAGAGGGCCGCTGGGCTGCTTCTGTCAGGGCAGAGGCGATGGCAGCAGCTGTGCTGGTCTGAGCCATGGGCTTCTTCCCTCTGCGTGGTTGGTGGTAGCAGCCAGCCCAGGGCGGTGGGGCTGTGTTTGATTGAAAGGCTTCTGGCAGAGATAAACTGGACATCCTCGGCAGTCTGATGTCCTAGGAAAATGGGAATACTTGAAGTTATAGCTGACTGTGCTTTGCTGTGGGTCAGTAGGAGAAGCGGGAACGATAACGCAGATCTCTTGGCAGCGTCAGTTCAGAGCTTTAATGACCAAATAGCCAAGCAGCCAGCAACTATGGAGCTTAACTGAAAAGTGTTGTCTTCCTGTCTTGGCCATAAAGAGTTGGGTGAATGGAAAGACAAGATACTACTGAGGAAATGAAAAACATAGGATGTCATGAGTGCTTCTTGTTCATCCATTTTTTGAAATGTGATGAGACAGTTGCCATAGAAATGCTATTCTCTGCTTGATACAATGTGCACCAGTTCCAGGAAGCTATTGATGGTTGTCACAAATAGCTTTCCATAAATTTAAATATCTCAGAGCAATGTAAGGGGAAATATGTCCTTCTGTTTTCTTATAGAAGATCAAATTCT
The DNA here is from genome assembly GCA_013397275.1 of Burhinus bistriatus. Classification (NCBI taxonomy): domain Eukaryota; kingdom Metazoa; phylum Chordata; class Aves; order Charadriiformes; family Burhinidae; genus Burhinus; species Burhinus bistriatus. The sequence continues at coordinate 148,929 of VYXH01002955.1, read as the reverse complement.
GTAAGATCTGCTCTTACTAGAAGGGGAATATGACTGAGATGGGCATCAGCTGTTACATATAGTCTTCAAGTGAATGTAACTGTGATTTGTTTTAGTTGCAAACAAAGGACAGCATATGTTTTTCAGCCAAAAATTTACACGCATCTTTTAAGACCGTTTTGATAGAACTGAACTTGCAAATAATCTTGATTTACATTACCAGGCTATAAAAGTACACAAATTAATTTGGTTCAGAAGAAAATTTTGGCTGTTTGAAACAATGTACTCCACGAGAATAAAGAGCTCAGTAAGAAACAGTTTTCAGCTGTAAATAGTCTGGGATATTAAAACTTTCATAAATATAGCTAGTAAGTGTGTTATGAAAGGTCAGTTAGCAAGAAAGATATTTCTCAGGTCTTTCTGTGGCTAATAGTTATTTATCCCAGTCGTGTGCTCTGATATGGCAGGAGGTAATAGCAGCTGGATGGAGAGCACCGAGCATGTAGAACAGTACAAGCTTCTAGTCTGCTTTTCTGGTTAGCACGTTGTTCTGCAGAGCCCGGCTGAAAGCAGATTCCTTTGGGCACAAGCTATTTGTCAGAGTAGTGAAAGCTGAGCTACCACAGGGAAGGAAGAATGACCTGTACCAAACAGTCTTTTGATAACATTTAAGAAAACGGAGGCTCTGAAAGTATTTTGCAGATAAAAGATTCAGTTCATGGCTACATTTAGTAGCTCATGCTATCTACAAAACTTTGGCAGTCAAGCATTATGCTTACAAGAGTTGGTTTCTTTTATTCAGAGATCAAAAAAGATATGAAAATTAAATCTATTTTATGGGAGCAAATCTCTTTATAGAAGACTAGGCCCTACTGCAAATGAAAATAGGGCCAGCTGATTTTCTCATAGAGCCTTCTGGACTGGAACAGCATCCTTAAACAGCCCTATATTCTTTAAGAACTGAGACTGATTTAAAAAAAAAATAAATGGTGAAGAGTCTGTTGCTGCTTTCTTTTTCTGATAGTTAAATTTGGAGCTGCATAAAGACATGCCAGTAGTAATTAATTATAAAATTTATCTTGCCAGGTGAATGTGCTGTGCAACAAGCAGATGGAGTGCTTACTCAAAAGCTGCAGTCAGAGAAGTGTTAGTTTGCTTCTCCTGTGCTGCCCTTCGAGTCTAAAAGAACCTCTCTGGCCCATCATGCTTTAAAAATTGAGGGTAGGGCATCTACAGGCTAGTACGTTAATTAATGGGAAGGCTAAGTCTATGTGAGAGTTTAGGTAAGAGATTTAGTGTTCCCTTTTCCTTTCCATGGAGTCTGCCAGCCACTATAAATTACCAAAATATCCATTACTACTGCGATGGGGAATAATGAGCTTTACAGCAAGGCAGCACCCAAACCACCCTCAGGGCACAGCGATCTGGCACTTGACTTGCTCCAGGGCCTCTCTGGACCCAGCAAATGAACATCACAAACTTTTTCTCAGACTCAGTGCCTCCCAGGTGTCCTGCCTGGCAGGGTTTTGATTCAGTCCTGCTCTGCTCTGCTTGTTATTAATTCTTATTGTGCAGCAAGGGGGCAAGGAAAGTCTGCTCAAGTCCTGTGAGGGCAAGGAGAGGAGTTAATGATTCCCCTGTGCTGGAATCGACTGAGCAGAAGTGAGCATCACCCTGTGGGCAGCAGATGGTGTACTGGGGACACGGGGGTCCCAAACCGACTGCCATCAACCACCATGTGGAATTTAAGGTGCAGATCTGTGATTGAGGGCTGTGGTCGTGCCCTCTGGAGGGTTGCCATTGCTCAGGACTTTGTGTGTTAGAGAACTTGCCAACTGACATCTAGTTCATTACAGGACAAACTTGATTTGGCACTATTGACTTCCAGAAGCCTAAAGCCACACTGAAGTTTAGTAGTGTCTTTCTTGCAGTTAGTGTAAACAAATTTGTGCTGCGTGCTAAGAGCATAGTGTACTTGTTCAATATTAGACGTATAGACATCTTCATTCCTAGGAGTAGTGCTTTTATTCATCATTATATAAGAAACTGCAAACCTATTTTCTCAACATCAATAATGATCTTGTTCTTGCCTTTTCAACCTCTGATTTGTCAAATATCATTAATCTTGACAGTACTCAGTTGCTTGAAATAACCCGTTTGTCTATCCTGAAATGGCCTACTGTGAGGCCCTCACAATTGAGGGCTCTTACCTCTCCAGGTTAATTTACATGATGCTGCTAGCGTCTTGAAAATACTCCTTTCAGTTTGTAAACATTGGGCTTTGATGAATGGAAATCTATTGTTAATGATCTTGCGCCTTCTCAGTTCTGCACTTTCACAATCAGAAACAGGACAAATGTTACTCATACTGTGTGTGATAGACATCCCTCTTCTCTTTAAGAACATATATTCTGTTCCATTTGGTTGAAATGGACGAAACTGCTATGACTTGGTATGTGGATCTGGCAGTATTACTGTCCATCCCTGGACAAAATAAATGCCTATTAATAAACTATGACTAATAGGCTTTGTACTTCTATAGTTTTCTATTACATTATCTTAAAGCACTTTACAAACTGATTCTCAGTGTCAGAGAGTTTCCTATTATACCTTGTTCTTTCAAAAAAGGAGAGGAAGTAGAGGAAGGCTAAATGCCTTGTCTTACCTCCCAAGGGAAATGGATGGGAAAGAGCACAGAACAAACCTTTAGATCATCTTCACCCCAGGCTGCACGCTGCTTGTCATCTTCCCCGCTGCTCTCAGCAGTACTCCCTAACCTGCCTTTTGAGTGTGTTTTCCCGCAGAGGTGTTTGCACCAGCAGGAGTGCCAAACATAAAAGCCATCTTCAAATAGAGATGGAGAGAGCAGAGGCGTGATTTCTAGTGGGTATGCTGACATGCTTAATGACTTGAATTGGGGGACCAGTCTTTTCATCTTGTCTCTTTTCCTATTTGGCCTCTCCCGTTGGTTGGCGGTACTAGCTATGCTTGCTCCTAGTTAGAAGGTAAGGCTTTCAGTGGCTTTGGACGTGCACACCTGCGGTGTTGAGAAAGGACCAAGGCAACCTTTCTGGAAAGTGCACCGTCCCAGCGTGAGGCTGCCCTATTTGTGTCACTCCCCTTAGGAACCATTACAGAGAACAAGGATTTTGCTAGAAAGGAGAGGTGCTGCAAGCACCTTCCTTCTTTCTGCAGTCCACAGCCTGTGCTACCAGATGCAGCTCCATAGGGATCCCTCCCTTCCCATACTCTCCTAAATATTGAAACTTGCACTTGCTTGGAAGGATTTCCCCCATTATGTGCTTGAACCTTTTCCTCTCATGGTGATTCCCCCCCTCCCTGGTAAGGCTCTAGATTTACTGCCTCCTGGAAATATTTGTGTTTAACTTCTACTGGGGACAGGCTGATACACTCAAACCACCATGATCTCCTACAAGAAGTGGCAAGGTAATCTATTCAGTCCTGTAAAGCACACAACTGTCTTCTCTTAAAAAAGAGAAAGTCTTTTGGCTTTTAAAACCTTTGGTAATGGAGGATAAAAGGCAGTAGAAAACTACCTAATCTCTGGGTTCTAAATCTGCTGGAAAGTCTGGCAGATTCTCTTTTTTCTTCTTTTTTTTTGGGATGTGGGTGTTGTATGGGTTTTTTTTTTTTTTGTTTGGTTGTTTATTTTTTTTTTTTTTAGAAATATATTGGTTACCATTATCTCTCAGCCTTTAAGTCACTGGTATTGAAAATATCCTAAACAACTCTTACAAAATGGTGCAAGATTTCTTATTCATTAAATATGATTTTGTTCTTTGACCACCTACACCTCCAGTAAGAAATTTCTCTGCTGGGAATACCACAGACTGTGCAGAGTGCCAGGGCACGGTCTCTGAAGTGGATGCTCTGAATTTACAAAGACTGATATCTGCCTTGGAGTGGGTGATGTCTCTTAAAAACCTCAGCTGAGAAGCAGATGGAGCATCACTGTGATGTCTTGGTGACAGGTTTGAAAGGCACTGTTACCAGCCTGGTTACAGCAAGAGCATCACCATTCTGAATTAAGTTGCTTGAGTCAAAACTGAAGGCATCAAACAAAGAGTTCCAGCTCTGGAATACCTGATGAATGGTGGGGTTTGATATTTTTATTTATTTTAAAACACCCAGACCAACCACCTTCCCTTCCCCCTCAGCCAGTCTCCTGACTGCTTTTTATTTTGCTGTAGCTCAATATCAGTTTATCCTGATTTAGAGTAAGGAGGTGGATGAAACCCAATTCTGCTCTCAGAGCTTGGCTTCAGAGCCTCACATATCGACAATCCATCTAATGAATGAAAATTTTTCTGAGCTCTTGAGATGGGACAATAAATACACTTCTAGAAAATAATTTGGAGTAGGAAGAAGCACCATTTCTTGGTGCTTCTGGGGAATTTAAACCCGTCACCCCTCTGAAGCCTCCACCCTCCTGGGGCTTTTCACAGCCTGACAGGTGCTATGTGCTCTGTCCTAGAAACCACACGTGTTCCTCAGTCTCAAGGTCCGGTGTCGGCTCTCCTCCTCCTACTGCTTCATCTGCAGAGAATGAGGATATTTTCTGGCCTAGGTCTTGCAAACAAGGTGGGTTGGCTTCACCAAGTTATGCTTGGAGTGCAGTACTTGGGACAGCTGGGCTGTAGGGATTGTTTGGCAGACCTATATCATGATGTTTTATTTCAACCTCCTCCTCTTCACTGCCCACTGATTTTAGGAGGATTAGCAAGTCCTCTTAAGAAACAAATAAATGATTCTTTTGCCTAGTGAATTACTTCCCTTTAAGAATCGAATGACCTTTTCCCTGTATCGCTTTATCTGACTGTAGTTTTCTAGTTGGTTAAAATGGCCAGCGCAATCTTACTTATGTCTCCTGCCCTGGCACGAACACTTAAAGATGGGTAGATGCAGCAAAAGGCACTGCTGCCAGGTGCTGGCATGCTGTTTTGCAGTCAGCTCAGAAGAGAGCCTCCTGCGATGAGACCCGTAAAACCCTTAATCAAATGATAGCAACCAATGTGCTTGCAGCAGGGTATTGAATTGGCGTAAATCGGCCAAAGAACAAGGTAGAGGATACTCAGTTTATGGTTTGGGAATGGTGTGTGCTTTTAACCTTGCTGAACTGCCTGGGTGTTCATAGGCTGGGTCGGCAAGAACCACCCAGCCCCTGGATGTGCGTGGTGTTGGGGTCAGCAATCCCAGTTTCTGCTGGGGACAGCCTGCTGAGGCACCCACAGGAGTCCTTTGTTCCTTTTGTAGTTGAACAATGGGAGCTCAAAGGAGGGAAAGAAGTAGTTTACAATGAGAGGAGAGCCAGGAAAGAAATTAGCTGTGAAGCAGCTTATCTGTCCCCTGGGGGAGGGTGTTAAGAAAAGACTATCCTAGGAATTTTGCCGGGTTTTTAATAGTTTAGCCTGAAAGCTCCCAGTGAAGAAGAGGACTGAAGTTGCATAAAGCTGTGAACGTTGCCAAATACTGCTTTTTCCAGCAGCCTGGAGGTTTTGAGAAGCTTCAGTGTCCTATGAAGGATTTGGATGCTGTCCCACAGGGACTCAAAGGAGTAAATTATCTCAGAGAAGAGCATCTGAACTCCTGCCTGTAAATCCTAGGAAGCCTTGTAAAGGTTGGAAATCTTTCATGGAAGTATTGTTTTTAGCGTTGTTTTTGATAATATTTATCACTCTCTCAAGTACTATGATAAATGTATTATTCAAATGTTGTATACATATTTACAGTCTAGTATATTCAAGGTTGTAAAGGCAAAAGAAGGGATTCGTGTGATCTCTGCATATAAGCTTACTTTCTTCTCTGTGAGGGGAAAAAACAAATATGTGTTATGTAGCTATGCTAGACATAATTTTATGACACGATTGTAGTCCATTCTAATTGAACATATTTTATACATAAAACATGGACATGTAGCATTGGCATATAGATAGGATGTGTTGGAGACAGGAGAATAAATAACTGAAGTGAGGTTCAGCGTCTTCCTAACATTCAGACTCTAAAATATTTTTATATAGTAGCCACAACTGCTTGATTTGTACAAAATCCTTAAAATACTCAGAGTGACTTTTCCTATACACTGTTGTCCACCTAACATGTGGTGGTTTGTAGGTTTTTTTTTTTTGTTTTTTTTTTTTTCTTTTTAAGTAGCTGCTGTTAAAATCAACTACTGTTAAGCTCACCAAGATCTCAGAGTACTCAAACACTTTCCCACCAGATCCTCCAAATGCACCCAGCTCCACCCTGCAAAGCTGGTGCTGGCCCTGTAAGCTGCCAAGCAGGCTGCGTTCCCTGCTTCTGTCAATGGTGGGACTGGGGCAGGGTGCCAACCGCAGCTATTGCACTCCATTCCTACATGCTGGATGCTATGATTTCCCCAAGTGCTTATTTATAGTGGTTTCTCTTCAAGTGTGGTCGTAACAGATTTTCGCACTTGTGCATGTTCTTCCTTCTGCCGCTCCACCCCCTTCTCCCCTTCTTGAGTGGCAAGGGGAGCGGATGGGAGGCACGTGGGAATTTGATCTCAAGCTTTCCTACCTTTTCATTTAAACCTCACTGCTGATAAGGGAACACAGAAATACTACCAAAACAAAAAAGCAGCCCCAATGCACGTATGAAGGGGCAGCGTAGTCAAAACTGTTTCTAATTCTCCAGATGTTATGGGATTTTTTGGTGGTGGTTTTTTTTTTTTAACGTGCTGCCTTTTAGCAGAGATCTATTTTTTGTTTGCAAGAAAAATTATTTCTGAGTTGACAGGACGTGCAACACCGTTCACCTTTCAGCTTCATTGTCAGCTGGACATGGTCCCGTATTTGGAAGTGCCTCCAATTGTTGTTCACCTATTTGTACTGAATTTTCTGGGGAATGTGGTTATCTCTTGGTCTTTCTCTCTTTTCCTCACTTGTGATTGTCTGATTGTAAATAAGTTCAGTACCCTAAGCAATGGCATTTCCAACACCATGCATGCTGGTGAAAAATGTCACTGATATTACGTGAAGGTTAAAGTTAATTACTGTTTTCAGTGCTGCTTGGAGCATTTTATTTCATGTTGGATACAAATGAAACAAACCGCTTTCACAAAATAGCTTACCAGTTTCTTCCCTTTGTGGTTCCACTGAAGAAACCTCCGTCTCTTTTATGGATTACCTACTTACTTTTAGCCAGGGCAAACGTATTCTTTTAAGCATTGTTAGATTTATTAATCTATTTGTTAATCTGTCAATCCATAGATAAGATGTTTTTCATGATGTTCATGAAATTCATGATACTCATGATAATGAGTGATTACTTGTACTTTATCATTCAAGGTAACAACTTGCTACATGGATTTACTATCTACCTTGCAAAGGACAAGCCCCTACGGGGCTACATTTCAATGTGTTTGAAATGAAGGGAAAGGACAGGTAGAATGTGCAACCCTTCCATACCTTTTTGCTTTCAAGTACAGTTCCCTGAATAATTAGCTGTGTGGCCACTGCAGCTGTTATAGTTAACTCGGGGTCTAAGAATAATTATCTCCTTACATTGAGTCAGTAGTGACTGCAGGCATCTAAAGAGGAAGTGTGGGGTGCAGTGTCTAGCTCTGGAGTATTGCTTCAGTCTTGAAATATTCTTTTAAAACAGGAACTTTTGACTTTGTATGGCAATTCTTGCAAAATTGTAGAGAGTACTAGCAAAGTTGTGACAAACCCTGAAAGGTAACAAAACTAAAGTGATAACCAGGCACATAACTTATAAAATTGTCTCCTTTTTCCTTTGGTGTCAAAACAACTCTGTCTTCTAGTTCTGGCAGAAAAAAAGATTATGAGAGACTGGCAGATAGGAGGTTTCCAGCTTGTAAAATGTTTCTAGCACCAAGTACAGCTTCATCAATCTGCTGCAAGACCTGGAGCCCAGATTATCTTCTGTGGCTAATCCTCATTTCACAGCTAGAAAAGGCACAAGAAGGGAAAGAGAGCTGACCTGTGCTCTGTCATGATCCGGCCAAGGTGAAGGCTGAATTCTACTTTAGGTTATGACACGAATGAAACTGAACTTTTTGTAATTTTAAGATTGTTAATATGGGTTCTTGGGAGACAGCTGGCCTGATAGCTCAGTGGTTTATCTATCCTGCATTGGCCTCATGCTGTGTGTGCTTTGCTAACCTATTGCTAGGCTTCTGCTCTTGTACAAAGGTTCAGCTTTCTGCAAAATTATCATCACACAACACCTATCTGCTGCTTGAGGATACTGTGTAGTCAGAAAATCAGTAGCCAGATTATAGAACTTCTGTGAAGACTTAGGTCTCTGCAATGCCCTTGGTAGTTCATCACTGATGAGTGGAAATATAGCCATGTAATTTCATAAAGGCCAGTTATGCCTTTCAGAAATAATATCTGTAGTCGAACTTATAGATTATGGGCAGGATCTAGGCCTCATATCTGGTTATGATGCATCATTATTCATCATAGGGTACAAAAACTTATAGCTGAAGGCATCCTGTTGTGGGAGGCTTTCTGTCTGTATTGAAGTGTCTTGGTCATAGCTAGAACTTTATTATCTGTATTGGCACGCATTTCCTAAGTCAGACAAATTACTTGCATATAATACAATAATGCCTACAACCTGACATTTACAGGGGAGACTCTCAGAGGGAAGAAAAGAGGATTCTCCACCAGTTGTTCATGGTGATGTCTTTAGCTACAGGCTTGTCTTGTTAATTGATTGAATTATTTAAGGTATTGATTTATTTACTGATAGTAAAATTAGTATTTTTGTCTCTGACAACCTTAGGACTTGGAAGAAAAGTCAAGGTCTTTTTACTGATCCTTCAGTGCGTTCACTAAGAATGTATTTCCTGTGTACTGGGTAAAAACAGATGGAGAAATATGACTTTTTTCTTTCCTTTTTGAAGTGCTCACTTCATAGTCACTAGAAACTTCTCTTAGCAGCATTTTTGGTTCTTTTTCCCTACAGTAGTCTCTCCATAAATCTTAATGAAGATCAGAATTTCACCACAGCTGTAGATGAGCCACATGAAATTATTTAGAAAGGTACATGTTGTTTTATGTGATAACATATATATTTTGTGCACATTCATTTGCTATTTATAATGTTTGTCTGCCTTTATGGCGTGAGAAATTTGGACGTTGGCTCAGCAGTAAGCCCTTTAGGGTTTGCATGCTGCTGCTTCCCGTGCAGTGCAGTGCCCCTGGCTGTGCAGCCCCCTTGCTTCCCTCCTCCGTCCTGCCCCAGTAAAAATGTGCGAGTTGTCTTTCTCACCTCAGAGCCCTTTCCCCTCTGAAGTGGGCACAATCACATACTTCTCGATAGCGTGTTGCAGAGGCACCTAGTCGCTTGTAATTTGGACTTTCTTCCACAAGAAACAATGCTGCTAGGTCTTTTTACTGGGGATGAATCTTTCTGCCTTTTACCCTTTGAGTTGCTGCCAATCAATTATTATTTATAAACCAAGCTCTTGGGTGATGATGGGAATCTCATAAGTCACTGCTCGGTTTCTGCCCTAACTTGCTGAATCTACTGGTGTAAAATGAAGCATGTATGGCTACCCATTTCTAATTTGGTCAAGTACAGGTTAATTTTATCCACATCTTATTGCCCATACGGGAACATCAAGCAAGCAGCTAATGTCACTTTTCATCTGCCCTGTACAACTGTACATATCAGAAATACAGGGCAGGAGTTTCTCTGCTCTGGTCTCCTGCGGGGTTATTTAGAAATGCTATTTACCCTGCAGTGCTTAAAAATCTGAAATCCCTGCCCCCTCCAGGAGAATGCACTCTTGGGGGAGAGAGGGGCTCTGAATTTCAGAAATGAAGGCTGATCCTTTCAAGGGTGCTAAAACCGAGCTTTAGCAGTGTTTGTGTGAAATGGCCTTTATAACTTGTTCCTTTCTTTGCCTCTGAAGCTATCGCAGTCTTTCTGATAAAACCTTCATACCACGCTGCTCCCACGAGAGATGGAGCAAGGAGAGGGATATGTATGTCATCTGTGGCTTGCGCCATGTTTCAGGTAATCTCTAGATATGATGTGGATGGTTAGTGTTGTGTTAATCACAAAGCAGTTCTGTTCAGATAAGCCTTGGCAATTTTGGATGTTTACCCAATGAATACTGTGTAAGTCTCCTGAACTTGCAAAACTTTCCAAAATAACAAGCTCTCTGTGGGATGTCAAGTATTGTAATTCCTGCTTCAGGCTTAGTCAAATACCTTGAAATACCTTCTCTGACTATTTTGCAACATTCCTACTTCTGATGTTATTCAAGAAATGCAGAAATGCAAAAAACACAAGTGTGGGAGAGGACTGTGCTAAATAAGCCTTTAAATGTGTGTTAAAAGAAATCTCTAACAAAACCCATTTTTTTATTTTTTAATTCTGGGCACGTATTCAGATTGCTTTACTACTAAGTATGAAGTTTTTCCCTCCCATAGAGGACACACAGCTCCAATAAAAATCCTGTCTCATTTAAATAAGGTATTGAAAACTATTAAAAAAAAAAAAAAATACTGCCAAAGACTTGAGACCTATGGTTACCAATCACTTGATGTCTAGATCTGTTCTTTTAACCATCCCCCATGCTTAGTTTGTTCTCCAGCCTGCAATAACCAACTTGAAATTTACTGCTTTTACTTTCACCATTAACTTCCTTATTGTCTAAAGATTATTAACGTAGCTGATGAACATCTGTATTTCATGCCACATTATTTTCAAAGGCTTTATCTTTCCTGTTGCAAGGTGTGAGGCTGATCCTACAGATGCTTACTTTGAAGCATTATTTGTAATATTAATGGATTGAGTGAAATAAGAAAGAGAGCAGTGAGCTTTTCTTTCTGACTTACGCAACCCATAGAAAGGCCAAAGAGATTTTCATCTTTGTATTCTCCTGCAGGTTAAGAAAGGGAAGTTCATTCACAGGTCCTCTTTCTGTGTGGGGATGCTTGTCTCCCTTAACCCATTAATAGTGAGGCTCCTGCGAGGAGTCACAGAATCACAGAGGTCTTGGTTGGGTGGAACAGCTGGAATTCACTTCATCTAGCCTCCTCTTTGTAGTTGGAGGCTTGCTAACATTAGAGACCAGGTCAACCATGGCTTTATCTAGAAGAGTTTTGAAAATCCTCGATAACTGAGACACTACAAGTTCTCTGGGCAACAGTACTGCACTGTCCTCCCAGTGAGAAAGTCTCCAGCCTGAACATCTCAGGACACTATTTGTGAATGTTGTCATTTGTTATATTGCCTGCCATTCTCAAAACCAGTTTGGCTCCATTGTCTTTAATTTCCCTTCAAGTAGTTGTACTAGATCATCCTACTTCAGTCTGCTGGATCATCCCTTCTTTGAAGACTAAATGACCCCTGCTCCCCAGCCTCTGCTCGCAAGCCGTATGCCCTGGGCCCTGACCATCTCAGCAACTGGACTGTCTCCGGGTTTTCCACATGCATCTTGAACTCATCCCTCATCTCAAAAGTGGATGAAGTACTGCAAGTGCAGCCTCATTAGTGCTGACTAGAGGGAGATAATAACCTTTCAATCCACTAGACATGCTTGTCTTAATGCAGACATTTGTCTTGCTTGTGACGTGAGTGCAGCTTTGGTTTTTGTTAATCTGGCATCCATTGTAACCTCGGGACTTTTTTGGCAGGGCTGCTAATCAGCCCACTTGGTTTCTAGCTTTTGCGTATGCCTGGGGTTATTCTTTCCTGAGCGCACAGCTTTGCACTTTGCTGTGTTTAACTTCATGATGTTTGTTTGCTCAGTCCTCAAATTTATGGCCAAGTCCCTTTGGATTGAAGGTCTGCCTTTTGTCATGTCAGCCACTTCTAATCTAGTATCCTAGAGGGTAATCCAGAAAATTTACAGGCAAGTTTCTGCTCTGATTTATTCTCTTGGGGAATATTTCTCTATCTATTAACTATAGAGGCAACCATGGGAGACTTATTCTGTAAGATAAGGTTGGCTTTTGGGGGTCTTCCCTGCAAAGAGCCAGTGTATATTGGCTTTAGCTTGTAGAAGTTAGAACAGTAGGAGATACAGAGAGACTACAGTTGTCTTTTCTTTTTACCCTGCTGTGCAGTGCCCAAGTCTGAACGGAACAAGAACTTTTTTGTTTGCTATGATGTTCTTCTGCTCTGTGTCTATTTCTGCCTTCCAAATATTGTGTTTCATCTTTAATGGTTATAGCACCCATTAAGCAACCTTAACTTAATGTTCAGACTGTTGGTACGTTAATAATTGTTCAGTATAAAATGTTGGCTTGTCTTCATGCCTCTTTTTCCCCCCCTTCTATTAAGGTTCCATTATTTGTAAATAGAGTAACTTCTGGCCAGTTAACCTATGTTGTGTTTTTCTTGTTAACCTTCCTGTTAACATCATATTAACTACAGATACTCCCAATTTTTCTCAGATTTTCATCAGACCTCCCTCTTTAATATTTTAGATAATAAAATACCAATGGATATATTTCTGTGTATATTCTTTCCTTTATTTTCATGGCCTCTCTCAAGGAATATGTGTCTTCTGCTATTGACCATGCAGATATCACTTGGGTATATTTAGCTTCTGCAGTGGTTTTCAACCTTGTTTTTTTTTCTTTTTTTCTCCCCGCCCCTTCCCCCTTCCAGCCAATGAATCTTCCAGTAGAAATGCAAATCCCTGTGTGATAACTCTGATGTTCTGCACCAATAATGTGATGGCTTTGGGGTTTGCCTCCCTCACTGTTTTGGGTGGATCTCTTAGAAGTAGTTCATACGAAGGTTTAGAGGCTCCAAGATGAAAACAGTTGTTTTGTTTTACATGATGGAGAAATAGAAAAGGAGTATTCTTAGGCTGCTGTTTACAGTAGAGGAAACAGTATGTGCTAAGTGGTGATAAGTATATGTGATATATTCTGGCTAGTGTTGCCTACAGGATTCACAGCAAAACATGTATTTGACTCACTTTGTTCACTGACTGATAAAGGTCTAATACGTAAAACCTATTTTTGAGAAACCACAAAAATCCTCCACTTTGATATAGCTCTTCAACCAAAACTTACACCGTGAAATTAACGTGCCTCATTCTATACTTTCTCCTACAAAGTGAATACATCCTGTTTCAACCCAGACGAGGACTAGGTTAAAGGGAACGTGTTTTAACAGGGAGAAAAGGTGTACTACTGAGAAAGGTTAGCAGCGAAAAGGCACTTGGCTGATGAGTGACTGGCTTGCTCTCTCTCAGCAGTAGCGATTTCTCTTTTCAGCCACTAACCATCCTGGATGCAGCCATATGAAAAGCCCACTGCTGAGGAGGAGTGAGTGTGACATTCTCTGCAGTGGGATTCAGAGCTAAATTAGCTCAGTCCTCCTCCCCCACTTCTTCCCTCATGGATCGCTGTGCTGTGGCTCTATTAATGAGGCACTGACCTCGTACAGTATGTCTTTCTAGGGCAAAAGTTCAACTGAAGTTTGGTAAGTCTGTCTGTAAATGTTTAGTTTTCTACAAGTAGAGGTTAAAATTTTTAAAAAAGATTGCTGCATTCATTCTGCAGTGCATCGTCCTTGTTTCTTTCCTTTCTTTGTGCTAAGCATTAAAAATAACCCATTTTATATAAAGAGATGCCTAGGCTTGCAATTTCATTGTCTTCCACCCTGTTCCAGCCATGGGTGAGTTTACCCAAGTCAGAGGACATCTTTGGCGGTGTCAGTGGCAACTAGCTGTCGTGGCTATGGTGGTCTGCTGTACTCATAGAAAGTGAACTTACCAGCAATAACCTTGAAATTACAGATAATAGCGCAAGAAACTTTGAAGGTTATTTCTCCCTGTGAAATGTGGGGTATGTATGAAAGATGATCCAGAACAGCAGGTCACAAAGTGGTCTCTGGATCGGTGGTGGTTGGAGGGCTTGGCAGCACTCCGCTCTTCAGCTAAAATGAGTAGCTGCTTCACACTCCTTTGCAAAGGAAACCACCTTTGGTTTTGGCGGTGTTTTCTCTTTCAACTCCAAGATCCTGATTTTCTTTGGCACTAGGGCTAGACAATAAGGAGGTGAGTGCAAGAAATGCATGCATGGACGACTATGAAAAGCATGCCTACTGAAAGTGCTTGTTTCTAACTACCACAAGCTGCAGGTTGGCTGATGGTTGAAGAATGAATAATTGCATTCATTTTTAAATGACATGCTTTAGAAGTGGTGTGGATATTCCCTTTTTTTAGTCAGTCACATGTCCTGATCCAGGAATGTGTTTTAGTTCTTTTTAAACTTGGATGAGATTTTGAAATAAATAAAATTAGCATATGCTTCAAGACTGCTCTCAGGCATAAGTTCTTTCTAACATCCGGGCCCTAGCTTTTAAAAAAGCAATTATTTCTAGAATCATCTCTTGCATTCACTATTCGTACGTGCATTCAGCTGAGGTGCCGCGTGGTAGACACCCAAAGCTTGGAGCGTGTGTGACAGCAGTCATGCAGAAAATGATAGCTGAGCTCTCAGATTTGTCGCATCTGACCCCCAGCCCCGTGCTTTAGCTGTAATCCCATCCCCTGCCACTGAAACCAGAGTGTGCAGGAGGTAAGAAGTAGAAATCCGTGCTGGTTAACCACACGGGTGATTTAAGTGATGAAGTTGATGGAAGAGCAGAAGCAGAGAAGTGCACTGAGGGGAGCAATTTTTAAGTGCTTAATTATAGAGTGTCTGAAAAAGGCTGGGCGCTTTCTGGAGTACAGATCAAGTGTGTTCTCCTCTGATAAGATTAGGCCACTTTGGCTACTTGTGTCAAGTCCCTTCCAGACAAGATAGCGCTTTGATTCCTCCCACTCCCCGGAGGACTGTAATTAAGAAGTTACTGCCTCCCAAGTGTGCAATTATGTTCTCTGAAACCCAATAAAAAGCCCTTAGTCTGAAATGTCCCCTGCTTCCTGCATTAGCATTCCTCTGATAGGTAGGTACCTTATCAGGCTTTGGTAAACAGCAGAGGATGTTTTGTCCTCCAATTTACCGAATGCGAAGAGTCTTAGAGAGGGGATCAAAAAGAAGACATGAAATAGATAAAATCAAAATAACTGTGTAAGTATGCTTGATAAGTATTTTTTAAATAAAAATTTATATAAAAGTCTGAGTATTTGTTGAGTTTGCCAGAAATGAGCAATGATAGACTTCCAAGGACCACAAGTTTGGGTTTTGCTGTTTGTTTCTATTGCTTTTAACCCCTCTTAAAAAACGGTGATTCTAAATAAAAGGTGTTGGAAGAAAACTTATACAAAAAGAGTCAGAGTCTCTGTGCTCGTGACAAAAATAAAATTTAAAGAGTTACTATCCCTTAAAACCTCTTGTTTAGACTAACCAAGCACTCAGTTGATGTCAATCCCACTTTTAAGCTTCTGTGAAGGCAAGACTGGTTTTGTGAAAATTGTGTGTGCAAGGCAGTACTAAAAAACTGCTTGAAACCAATTTTGAGCCGTAATTTTGACTGTCCCACTATGCCAATGTTACTGTTGCATCTGAAAAATAATTCTATTTCTCTTGTTTAAGGCACTCCAGCAATAGAAATAAAACAATTCCTAGGCACGATCTTCCAACGCAGTCACAAAAATTTGAGCTAAACCTTCCTTGTTACCATGCACGCCTTCGTGCTCTGCTCTGGGTGGGCATGGAGACCGTTTTATTCCCTCCCTCACTGTACCAGCCTTTAGGCTTTCAAACGTGATTCTTCCCTGCTTCCCTAGTTTAGACTAAAGATCTTAATTTCTTTGGTATTTCTCACTAGGCCACATTTTCTAGCTCTTTGAATTTTTTTCCTTGTTCTCTTCTGGGTGCTTTTCAATATGTCCCTGCCTCTCTCAAAGCACAGTGCTCAAAAATGGATAGAGTGGTCTGGGTGACGCCTTGCTAGTGCTGAGCTGAGCAGAAGGATTTTATTCTTTTTGATGCTTTGTTATATCCTCATTTTATGTATTACAGTATAATATTTTTTTTTTTTCCTTCAGTAGCATGGCATCGCTGACTTGCATCAAGCTTGTGAACCCTCTCTGCAGAGTTCCTTGTAGCCCTGCTTTATGCAGGTGATTATTCTTGCCTAAATGTAGTGCTTTGAAATTCACTAAGGACGATGGGTATCTCTTTTTAAATGGGCTACTTCTCTAGTTTGCTGGAGAAAAGCTCTTGATTTAGGGCCTAGTTTTCAGAGTTGGGCCACAACCCAGAATGCATTTACCAGAGAAAAGCAAACATCTGTGCTTGGACTGTTGTTCCAGAAGAGGACTTGGAGCTCAGTTGGGAAATATTAACACGGTGGACCTTCAAGGAAGATTTTAAAAAAATAAAAGTAGGGGCTTTGCATTTCCTACAGAATATTTCTGTTAGTCTTGATAATAGCTCCATTTAACTTGAATGCCCCTGTATGGATGAAAAGAATCTGGATTCGTGTAACAGAAGGTAAAAAATCTAATTTAGGCAAATATTTTAAACTGTTGTTGAATATATTGAAAAATCATCCCACACCTAAAATGACAAATGCTTGTATAGGACATATCATTGCTCTGCTGTCATAATGCAGTATGTTGTATGACATTATTGAATCTCCAGATTTGCTAGTGAAGAATGAAAAGAAAAATAGAGTTGATACTCCGTAACTTAGAGATGAAGGTAATCATCGTGAAATTCATTCAGGTGACAATGCCTAAAACTATCCACATATTTTTCCACTGTAAGATGTGATTTTTGACTTCTTGTAGCTTTGCAAAAAAAAAAAAAAGAATTGTCATGCTGATTTTGTACCTCAGGATGAATTGTAGTGGGATGAACTAAAATGGCTGGGTTGTTTCAGAGAAGGAGGTTAAGGAAAAATGTCTGATTTTGCCACTATTAAAATCCTTACAGCAGTTTGACTGCAAAAAAACTTCAAAACTTTGCGAAAAGGAACATGGCAAATGACAGAGAGGGGGAAGACTCATGGTTATCCCACTATAAAGGACTTGTCCTCCTTGGAAAGCTCTCTGAGCAGACTAGTGTGAAGAGAGAGATTGGTGGTGAGGAGACAGGTTGGAAGCGGCTGGTTGTTACTGCTCACTCCCCAGAGCTGGGAAACAATCCCTGTGCCGACCATCTCGCTGTTTGTCTCCTATCAGCCAAGAGTGGCAACGCCCACTGACAAAGTGTGTACCCATCTCCTGCTAGTGGTCAGCCCAGAGTCATGAGCAACTTAAAGTGCTTTCTTCTGCTCTGTTAGCTTGGTGAAAGAAGCAGGTGGTAACTATCCAAGGTTATTAAGCCTGTGCATCAAGGTAAGGATACATGATGGATATTCTGGGGACTCTCCTTTGTGATGTTTTTGAAAGGAAGAAAATTCTGCAAAATAACTGTATTGAGAGAAAACAGCAGGTACAAGGTTGCTTGTGCAACCTTAAGATGGTGCTCAGGGTATAAGTCAGAATTTTATACAGAAGGAAGTAGCTGTGTGTCAGACTTCTGCCTGCTTTGTTACAGAATCAAAGTCTATGTAATGAAAGAGAAAAGAAAATAAAGACTTCAGGATTAGACATTTGCCTCTGATCCTAAAAATGAGTTTTAGCCCTCTTGCTGTCCTAATATCACTTAGAAACTCTGTGAAGTCAGTTAAGTAAAGCTCTTCTTCTCCCTCTGTGTAGTCTTCAGTGCTTGACTTATGAGAGCCTGTGTCTGATTTGCAGAAGTGATAAGCTGCTTTGAAAAGCCGATATACATGAGGTGTATTCTCTAAGTAAAAATAAAGCGCTGTGCATTGCTAAAACCTCTGGCAACTAAGGCTATGCTCTTCCAAAGCTGGGATCCTGCAATTAGTAGATACTGGTGAGTGACTTCTTTCCATTTTCAAAATGAGAACAATCACAGAATTGTAGAATAGAATGACAGAATGGTTAGAGTTGGAAGGGACCTTGAAGAACATCTATTTCCAAGCCCCCTGGCATGGGCAGGGACACCTTTGACTAGACCAGGTTGCTCAAAGCCCCATCCAACCTAGACTTAGACACTTCTTGGGATGGGGCATCCACAACTTCTCTAGGAAACTTCTCTGGGCAATGCTGCAAGCCTATGGGGGGTTGGGGCATAGGGCTTCATTGGGCTTCAGAAGAGGTCTACAGTGATGAACACCACTGAGAAAGACCATAAGGGAGTGAGCAATTCTAATGTGCTGTGGGGGGAAAAAGTATTAATTGGAAAAAAAAAAAAAGGGATCTGTCTATTCACTGGGCATGGTCCCTTTGACCAATAATTGTAGCAGGGTCCCATGGGAAAAATAACATAGCGTGGTCCAGTGAAAGACTGTACAAAAAAGCCAGCGTGCAAAGGAGCTGAATTCAAGTTGTATGATATTTTTAAGTTTGTTGTTTTCTAACTTTTATTTGCTTTTAAATGAGCAATATATTGATTTGTTGATGGTGTGTGTGTAGGGTCGTTTTGGGCATGCAGGGCTTGTGGGGTCTTTTTTGCACACCCTTCATGTACATGTATGAATAGAAACCAAGGGACTACTCACCTTGCCAAATAAGCCTAAAAATGTTGCTTGTTTAACCAGTGCATTTTTACAATGTGATCATTTTTTCAGGTAGAGCAGCAAAACCCAATTATGCAAAAAGCTACTGTGCTAAGATTAGGAAGATTGTGATTCACAAGAAATATTTTCAGTTTCAATGTATTTCCTTTGGATTCTGCACTTTGGCTGTTTACAGTTGTTTGTTTTACATATCTAGGCAACAGAAACCTACTTAATGTCAGAGAACAAATTAAGTTGTCCTTCTGTGTCCACTTTTAATCTGGAGATCGTTCTGAAGATCTTTTAATTACTTTGTATCTAGAAATATCAGTCTGTTGATTTGCTTAAACTCCTTGAATACTATTTCTTGCAGTTACACTTATTAATGGAAATCTATGGTTTAAATTCCAACTTCACTGTACGTAAAATGTGTTTCTTAAGTCTCCTTTTCTTATCATTTACATGTATAAATATTAATATCCCATTTTATGACATTACTGTTGTCTTATTTAGCATCCTGGAAAAAAACTAATTTGATTCAGGAAGAACATCTATTATTTTTATTTAACTAGCAGGCTACTATTTTAAAATTATATTGAAAATTTTCTGAGATACACAATTGTCCTATTTAATTCTATCTTACCCACAGACCTGATGGACTGCTGTTTGACTTTGTCACCATTACCTATCAGATGCAGGGGACAGGATATCCTCTAAACTCGGTGTTGCATCTCTAATGCCTTTTCCAAATTCTGACCCCAAAGTGCCATGTATAAAAGTAGCCTCGGTTGCTCTCCTGTTTGTAGGAGACCCAGAAAAAGCTTTGGGAAATCATGAACTGTTATGCCTCATGAAGCCTACCCTGTCATGGTTTCACTCAGTCTCTCTTCCTGCTTTCCCCTCTTGTCCTGGGGACATGCTGCCCTTGCACTGTGACTACGTTGTCTTTTTGCCCCCTGTTTTACTCCAGGGCTCTGATCCTCTTATTATAAATACTGGCTCCCTTACAGATCAAGCCAATTTCTAATAGGGCAAACCCAAATACCAAAGCCTGGAGAGTTTTATGCCTGAGCCTGCTGCAGACTAGTAGTAATGACACAAGGCAGCACCATGTCTCTCTGCCTCCAAGAGCAGCCTTTGTATCGTCAAATTCTTATACCCTCATGCCGTAGCACAGTCCTGTAATACAAGTGTCATGACATAAAAAAACATTATTCTGCTAGGCTGGGACATGGCTTTTTCATGTTCTTAACTTTTACCTGAAAAACATGTGTTAAGAATAATATATAGTAACTACATCCTGGTGCCGCAACGGCTACTAGCTTGGGGAGAACATCAGAAAGGGCATTATAGGCTCAAACCAAAGATTGCTTTTGGCCCTGAGTCATGGCTCCAGCATTGCCCGCTATAAAAAACTGGCAAAGAAACCTGCAGGTGCTAAGTCAGGCACTGTTCACAGTGATGTCTGTGGCCAGGTATGCAGGGACTCCATGAGAAGCACATAGGAGATCAGCCCATGGTTCAAACTTGCAGGACGTGTTGACTTCAGCTCTTGTGCTGACTATGAAACTGTGAGTAAAATGAGTTGTTATAATGAATTGTGCCTTCCTGGAGCATCATCTCATTCCGGCTATTGTCCTGTAAGCAACTGTCACTATGGCTACCTTTATGTCTGTTCTCAGCTCTGCCAAATACATGGATGATAAGAACTACAGGGCAGAAAAGTGTCCCAAGTGTATGCTTATGGAAAAGTGTATGAATGAAGAAAGTGCAGGTAGCACTTCCCTCAGGAATCTTTCCGGTCTATAACATTTTGTCCTGACCTTCCAGGAACTCCCTGAACATGCAGCAATTTTCCATGGATTTCTTTTCACAAATTTAGTTAATTATTGCCAAATGATGGGTTTGTTCCAGAGGATGCATGGTCTGAGCAGCGTGTGTACAAGACTGTCTACACCAGCTGGTTTGGTGGCCAAGTTTCTTTTGCTGGTGTGCCCCACAGAGACAATTTCAGTGTAGCTTCAGGTGCTTTCTCTTTCTAGATGACTAAATTTTAGATGTTTACTCCTCCTGTGTGGAAAATGATGTATACTTCTGCAGGAATATCTTAAACTAGAATGGGAATTCCTGCTTTCCCTTAAGTGGCTTCCATGCTAATCTGCACATCAGCTTCTGCTGGCAATTTTTAACTGGGACACTACACTTCCTATCCCTTTGAGATCTCACATGCTGCTGAACACTGGCTTGCCATGCCCGCTCTTACCCTCTTACTGATGCATTTGGTTTTGTAAAGGAGTAACCGCAGGGCAAGCAAGGTCAAGACTGTCACTGCTCCAAATGAAAAACTGTCCTTTGAAAAGCAACACTAACTTTTTTCAGTAATAAAAATCACCTCTGTAACTGTAAGAAGTAAGAAAGTAATTATTACAAAGATATTATTAAGAGCACTTCTGAAATGTGCATGCTTTTAGACTGAGATGTTTAAAGTCTGTTTCAAATTTATCTTAGTTATTGCTCTAAACTTGTAAGATAATGAGAAATAGTATTTCTCTTTAGAGGAGTGGGTGGTGTTATCTATTAACATAAGTTTGAAGTCACACAGTAACATTTAAAGTCTATTTATAAGTTAAAGACTAACAAACAGATGAGTGAATTTAGGTCAGAGAGGGGAATTAAAGAGAATGGCAATAATAACATCTCTGGCTACATGGGCTGCTGAGACACCGCTGCTACTGGGGGAAGAGGATCAGAAAAATAGCCTGACGTCTAAGTAAACTGGATTCTTGCAGCAGAACAAAGTACCAAACATTATGACTGCGCTTTATAACGCTGTGGACTCCCTGAGAAGCTTTGTGTTTCATCTCAGAGGCACACATAGTGTACTTATTAGTCAAATAGCTACCACTTATTTCTGATAATGCTTTCAAGGAATACCTGACTGAACTGTAAAATACCCGTCTGGTCAAGTGCTGTTTTAATACGCACCAAAGCTGGCTCGCAAACCACCATAGGTTGTTTCCATAAACTACAATTTAACAGGCAAGATTTAATTAAGAAATACATCTGAGCCTCTGAAATAAACAGGATATTCAGGGGTGTTGGACAAGTGGGCTGTGTGATGTGGCAGGGGCTTAAAAATTTCTGCACTGGCAGAGTTGTCTTCCCAGCAGTGAACAGGGGCAGGATCGCTTAAAAAACCAAGCCACCAAACCCCCCAAAATCCACCTTACTTGTAATACACATGATAGTCTTACATCATTCTCATCACTGCCAGCCACATTATGTAGCTGGTTTTTGATTGTGTCAACCAGCATATTGCAGTCTTGAAAATCCTGGGAAAAGGAAACATTTTATGCCGCTGTAAAATCATCACTTTCCTGTACGCTTTTCTGCTGTTATATGAAGATTATTACATTCCCTGAAAATACATAACAGGTTTAATCTGACATAAGATGTTTTGGTTTTTTTCCCCCTGTACAAGCAAGCTGTCTGGCAGGCAGGAGGAGATAAAGAGAATGTTTATTTTAAAATATTAATATACATTTTTTTTTCAAAAAACAACTGCTAAAGCTGACATAAATGTTAATTTTAAATGACATTTGGAAATAGTGAAGCCTAAAGGACAGCTTGACATCATTCATGGACATAAAGTAATATAAATTAAGAAATGTTTCTGCTGAAAACCTCGTGTTAAAAATAATCAGTATTTACTGTATTATCTCTGACTATAATAGGGAGGGTGCGTTATCTATTGCAGTAATGCAAAGCTAATTTTAGCTGTTAAAAGGTTGGAGTCAAAGACCTATAAAAGAATATCTTCCCTGAGTGAAATCTAAAGGGACATTTTAGTTTGTTTCTGTTCCATTACTTCTGAATAAATTGTTTTGAAGCAAATAATGAATTCTTGTAAGTACTGATCATCAGAGCTGTTCCTAAATATTCTAAAAGATTCCTTAAGAAAGCTCTTTTTTGTTATTTTTAAAGTATTAGTAAATAGGGGTGGGTTTTTTCAGTCTTAAAATGCCTGTGTGAAGGTAGTCCAAGCAAGAGTTTAAAAATTCAAATTACCTTATGTAAAATCCATATAGTTGTGACAGACTTGTTTAAAATTTTAAGTATGTATTTTAGGTATAATTTTCAGGGCTGTAACTGTATTGGCTGGTCCCAGATGTTTGTCACAGAGGAGGAGAATCCTGAACTCAGATAAAGTTTATGAATTATAATTTTCACTACTAAAGTGAATATTTGAAGATAAGTAATTTAATTTAGAACTACGTAGAGATGAAATATGCAAGCAAAATCCTCTTCTCAGTTCGGGGCTGAAAGTAACAAATTTGTCCTTTAGCTATGCAAGATAAATTACAGAGAAATTCCACTGGAAGCAGTGGAAGTACCTGCCAGCATGTTTTTAATAATAAAGGACATGCCCTATTACAGAATTCATGAGACACTGGCTATGAAGTTATTAAAAGTGCAGCATTCATTGCCATAGAATGCTGAAGCAGTCAACAATAAAAATAGATTGAAAATGGGTGGTGGCAAACTCATGGAAGAAGATCCAACACTGTTATGGTACATGATGACTCTACACGTAACCTCTGTCTCAGGAACTTTTAAGCCATTTTGAGTAGGACTGTCCTGATGCGACCATGTTTAGAGGCTGTCACAAAGGTCTGATGTCGTACCAGCACATCTTTTGCGCCTCACTGAAAAGACAACCCGTGTAGTGACATGGAAGATCTTATTTCTGTTGGTTCATAGTTGTGAAATGTAAAGGACTTAACAGGGACAATGTTCTGTTTAGTGTCATGGCATCCTTGTATTCAAGCTAGGAAGCTTTTGCCAGATGGTTAATTGACTCAGAGAATGCTTCTAAGCCCTGGAGAACCAGGCTGAAAAGTTTTCTTCTCTTTTGTTCATTTGTTCTGCAACAAACAAACGGTGCAGCTTGGGATGGTGAAAGAATGAATCCAGCAGCATTGTCTTAGTTATGGAAATGAAAAGCATAGTTGCAGTTGAGAACTGAAAAGTATCACCTGCAAGCTGTAATCACAGAACTGTGACAAAAGTAGCAGCTTCCCATTTAGTGATGATTTCTGTGCTGTGGTTAGCCAGAGGCTTCAGTCATTTCTATCCATCAGCATCATCATTTGTTGCACTTGGTTCTGCTTTGAGCTTTGACTTTCTTCAGCTAAGAATGAGAGCTCTGCTGTACCAGAGCTCATGCCACACTGAGGTATAAAAGCTGTCACTTAACGTGAGTCCTTTTGTGTGTGCATCTCATGAGTGAATAACTGAAGGAGGGATACAAGAGTCAGCAAGTTAGCTCAGCACTTCAAAGTACAAAAAGCCTCTAGTTAGCTTGATTTCCTTAGGTTTTCTTCTATGTGCTTTGGGTTTTCATAGTTAGATCCTAAGATAAGCTCAGGAACATGGATACTTCCCTGTTTTCCACAATATTATAACTTTCCCTTCTGCAGGATAAACTGCTAAACTTTGCCACTAGTTCTTTCTACCGCTGAAATATCTAAGATACCAAGAAATGTTCTTCAGTATTTTGCAGAAGGCTGATTTGTTTGAAACAGGCACAGCTATACTCTGTGCTTCTGCTAGGCTGTGCACCTTGGTGTTTACAAGTGACTGTAATCAAGCCACCCAGAACTGGCAACAGCAGCAAGATGCCAAACCCCCAAACACAAATTCTCCTTGGGCCTTGGCCGCCTCTTCTAGAGGCTGCAAACAAAATGCACAGAGCACAAGGTTCCTTCAAATCCCTGCAAAGTTTTCTGTGTTTTTTTGTTTGGCTTTTTTTTCCTCCTCTCTGCTTTCTGATAGGAGCAGACCCTGATGAAGGTGCAAAGCTGCCATCCTTGATGGAAAAATGCTATTCATATCTCCTGGTGATTGTCTTTCAAAATCTGGGCAGGATAGGTCATACATGAGGACTACTGTTTGATTTTCTCCAGGGACAACTTGCGAACAACTTGAAAAAGAACTTCATCTTCCCCATGCATCCCACGTATCTCTGGTCAGTCTGTCATTGCAATTGGAAAAATCCTTTAGAACTACTAGGGTGGAAGGACAGGGGAAAACTGGAAACGTTGGAAAACAGGTATCACTCTGGAAACTGAAGTCCCGCTGTGGTGGTCAGGGGTTGGAAGTAAGGCAAGAGAGAGAAACCATTCAAACAGGGACGGGGATTTTGCACGTGTGTTTTTAATCACGCTTATCATACCTGCAACCTCTTAAGATTTCTGGTACTGCAGTTTAATGCAAATGCAGGCTGCAACCATAGCTTGCTGTCAGCAGAGAAGGCTGTGCTGGCCCATCTGCTTTTCAGACTGACGTGAGGTTGTTCATAGCCACGCTCTTTTCAAAGGGTTTGAAGCCACACTACTTAACCAGCTTCAAGTCATTACGTATGACTCAAGGACAAGTGAGTACAGGAACATATACATGCTATGTATAGGAAGAAACAGTTGCTTGTGGAAAGGTGCATTTGATGGAAGGCAAATGTAAACTCTAAAATCCCTACACATGCGGACTTCAATTGCTCTGGCATAACTTCAGTTTCTGAAGGACTTTGGTTAAACTGTTACAATTTGCCTAGTGAAGCAGGACCACAATTATTTTCAAAACTGTTTTTTCCCAAGCCTTCAGTTTGCTTGTTTATACTGAAAGCTCTTCAGCGAAAGGACCATTTACTACTGTACGCTTGCTCAGTACAAGATGGGTTTCTAGGCACGACTACAATAACACAATTATGAACAAATAACCACTCCAGGATAATTCTATACAATGTAGTGGATAGACTTCATATTCATGCTTTTGAACCTCACATACAGTCATGACTTATGCAGTGGAGCAATTAAGCTACTGGTTATAGGGGCGTGCTGAGAGTCCGATCCTATGTATGACATACATCTGTAGCCTCCAAGTAATGCAAGTATGTTATGCTTTGGAATCGTAAACTGCAAGTGTCCAAGGCTGGGGCTTATGTTCGTGTGTCTTAAAAGCAGCAAGGGAGAAAGACAAGAACAAAGTCCAGAAAGAGCAACATCTCTGCGCTTGTGAGCAAGAACAGCAGAACTCTCGAGTCTTGCCCTTTCTTCTGATGGGTCAGTTCAAAATCCATCTTCCTGAGCAACATCTTGGCGTCTGGCCACCAGTGTTGTTGCCAAATGGTCAGTTTCTGTTACTTTAAATACCTGCCTGAATCCACACCAGGTTTCTCAGCTGCTTCCTTATTTTATGTAATGGATCAGTGCAATAACTGCTAATTACTAAACTCTACAAATCATTTTATGGAGACAGTGACCAAACTGACTGAAGACATGAAGTTCAAATGTAGGTTTAATGTCTCCTCCTGGTCAAGCATAGCATTTTTGTATTTTACAGTTGCCTTTTTGTAAGTTACAATAACAAAATGTGAACTGCTTAATGATGCAATTATCTTAATAATATTAATTATATTTTAAGCAGGCAATTTCTGATCTTGGGTGTTTTTCTATCCCGCTGCTAGTGTTTTAGATAAAGTTAATGAGATATAATGTGTGTGTTTGTCCAGCTCAGCAGTATATGTATTTTTAATTTAAAAAAAAGTCGTTGTCCAAAGTGAAGGAAATATTGTAGTCATTCATAACTGACCTCAGAGAACTGGACATTTTTTTGCCTGGTCAAGTAAATAGCAAGTCCCTTTGTGATCTTAACGAGTACAGACTTAAATCTGCATTTCCAGGTTGGTGCAGGGATAGGCAGAGATCTGGTTAGGACTGTCTAAAAATTTCCATTCCAAAGCCATTTTTTCAGGGCTGTCTTCTCTACTCTCTAAGCTAACCTTAACCAGCTGGTTGACATTTTCAGTCTGCCTTGGGTTAATTTTTTTTTTAGCAGTAGGAAAAAAAAATTTCCAGGAAATATATGTTAGAAAATTTTCCGGGAGCCATTTTTCCAGAGGCAGACATAGAAAAGTTAAGTCGTTTTGCCAATGTAAAACATCTATGAATATTTTTCTTGACTGAGAAATTCTAGCAGACTTTTATGACCGTGACATTTGACGTGAGATAACCTTGTTGGTGAAACACATGACCTTGGCATCTTTGTGAAAGCTCAATTAAATTTGAGTTACTGAAAAAAAATAAATCCCAATGTGTACAGGCTTAGCACATTCTTTATAGATTTTTGACAACTAAATTCTGCAAAGATTACCTGTTTACTCATAGGAAAAATGCAAGGCAGTGGGGTTTTTTTATCCCATTTCCAGGCCATCGGCATTCTCTTAGCTGCTCCATCATCTCTAGCTTGTCAGCAGTGTGACTCTGAAGTGTCCTGCTTTGTCAAACCACTCTTTATTAGCAGATTAATCTTTGCAGGCTGCTCTGGGTTACAGCCATATCAAGAAATCCTGTATTTAGAATAAGTAGTGTCTTCAATTGGCTGCCTTGCATTTTTCCTCTATAGAGACATTGATTTTTCTTTCCAGGGACCTGAAAGATCCCAGGGGAGAAATTTCTAATGATAGGCTCAATTAAAAACCAACACAGTCTTTCAGGACAACATTTACATACAAGCTTTGATTTTTATGTGTTATAGCCCTTAGCTATAGATAGGGCTTACAACAACAGAGAGCTATAGATAGGGCTTGCAACAACAGAGATCTTTAAAAAAACAAAACAAAACCAACATGAACTCTGCAGCAAGGACTCTTAAAGCATGCAACAGCTATCACCCAGAAGAACCCATGGAAATTGCTACTCACCAAAGTAAAGTTTACCAATTTTTCTTGAACAGATCTTTCTATCTGTTCCCCCACACTGGGGAGATTGCAAAAGGTATTTGCATATGTTGATTTACTCTATGAATTTAAACTTTTTTTTTTTTCTTTTTCTTCACTATGTTTCTGGCAAACTGCTGTTCTTCCTGGAGTTAACCACTCCTACTAAGTGAGAAAGTTTCATGCAGCTGTTCATACAAAGGGAAATGAAACTCTCCAGTTTTCTAAATTTTCCAGCTACTGTTGGTGGGATTCATCTCACCTGCTTTTAGGTGTCTGCCTAAGATAAAAGCAACATGATGTTTTTATCTGTGCTGTACAGGTACTCTTTATGGGCAAAGGAGTGAAGTAACTACCGGGGTGAGATGGAGCTGACCTATTTAGACCAGATGACTCGCTCCTTATGGGTGGCTGTTTCTCTCCATTACTGCAAAAGGAAGCCTGGAGTGATTGGTTCAGGTACAGATGTCTATCTTTGGTCAGATGAATCCTACCCTAAATTTGCAGGTACTGAGTGTTTAAGCTGTGACTAAGAACAATAAAGGATGTATGCCAATTTTTTTCCTGGGAAACTTGTAAGCGTTATTGACATAGTAGGAATAGATTCTAATATAGCATCGTTCTGATGCTTAGTATCCTAAGAATCCGACAGTGGAGCCATTTTGGAAAGGGAAAGAGATGTCTTTTCTCTGAAATAGATTCCAGTGCAACAGAAAAGCTCTGTATTACTATATCTCAGGTCCTGAAAAAAATCTCAAGTGTGTTTATCTGCTGAGCCTTTCAAAGGGAATCTGCTGAGCTTTGCTATACCAACCCTATCTGCAATAAAAGAGCTTAGTTTAATTCAACTAGATGTGCTTAGGTGATGACAATACTGTGTCCAAAGCAGGACACAAACTTATCAAACATACTGTAGTTACCATCATTTTTAGAAACACATTTTAAAAACCTGAACAGTTTTTCCCCAATTATTATAAATGTATGTATTTTACTGAAATAGCAGTAACTTGCCTTCCGTTAGCTCAAGTGTAAATGACCCTATTCATTTAAAGCTAAAATTGTCCTCCCCAGAGTACACTGACTTCAATAGAATTACAACTTGCATGATTTCAGCTGATAGTCTACTGCGGCTATAACCTAAAGAAGTAACATATTTCTTGCAATGCATGATAAAAGAAGCACTTGGCAAAGGTCAGCTTTTCAGATGTATTGTAGAAATGTCATTAAGTACAGTCTTCTGATAGGTCCTCTTCTGCCTCAGTGTCTTAACTGATTGTCTGGAATTTCTGATTGAAGTGCAGCATCTCAGTGACTTTAACTTCAAGTTAGAAGGTTCCAGTATAATTAAAATAACCTCAAAGTCGAATTTAACAGGTAGGAATTTTGATAAAACTCTTTGAATGAACTCTATTTTATGAAAGTTAAACAATTTTTAAATTATCAGTCCTTCTGAATGTAGCTATGGCTGCTAAGATTTGAGCGAATGTCAGGGAAAGTCCTAAGTATTTGAACAAAAAGCCCCGTTCAGGCTATTATTTTATAATAATGGGGGCAAATACTATTCCAAAATGAAACCCTTCTGCAAGCAAGGCCTATCTGCATTTCAGTTTTCCATTTAAAAATCCTAATTTTGTCTGTCATGATGACTCCTTGTTAAGCTGTCAAAAAGACTAGGTCAGTCCATATGTTAAAAGAGTGCAGGAGCAGAGATCAGAGAAGAAATCGGATGGCCAAAAAGTTGGAATGAACTCTAGTTCAGTGCTGAGGAAAAACGTATAGCTACCGGCATTGTTGCTGTCTATAAACTCCAGGAATTGTTTTAGTTGAGCTATTTACAAATAGGGAAATGCTAATATTTATACGGTGACTTTCTGTGTGAACATCTATGTAGCTAGCTTTCAGTTGGCAGGCTGCTATGAAGCAAAAAGATGGCCAGCAGGCAAGTAATGGTGGTCAAATTCAAAATCAGTTAAAAAAACCACCTCTGCATGTTAGGTATCAATCGGTTGCCTAGCGAGATGATAGGCTTATGTCTCTGTCGTGCTGGAGGTGCTTGTAAAGGGAAGCGAAGTACTTCATGACCTTGAGGTTTCAGAGCGTACTTGCTCTCTTTACATGGGCCAACATGAGAGCTTGATAGGCTGGCACTTCAAATCTGCGTTATATTGCTCTTTGGGAAGGACTAAGGTACCAGAGAGTCTTCTTGCATATTTTAGAAGCTTCTGTGAGCCCAAATTATTTTCTGACTTCATAAGCATTCAGGATGCATTATCCCAGATCCAGCCTTACAGAGATCTCTGCAATCTCTGCGGCATTGCAAAAGTGTCCGGATAGAGGTGGCCGCAAGGAGACTGAGCAGTAAAGAGCACACCAGCTCTGAAGAAAGAGCTAAGGGTTGAGTTACATGGAGCACTGCAGGGGTTAAACTCCATGGCATATCCTCAGCTGAGGTACAGATGAACTGGTATCATGTGAGTTTGTTGGTCAGCATGAGCCTGCAGGATGCTTTAACCACTATTTGGTAAACTTCAGGATTTTCAGCAAACTACAGTAAGTTGTGTTGTATTGAGCTGAGAAAAAAAAACCCGGCAAGTTCCAAACCTAAAAGTAAACCCAAATATAATTTGGACAGCTTACTTTCTGATGTGTGTCCCAGCGAAGGCATTATTTAGCACGCATTCTTATGGGCCACCCTTAGCCTAAGTGATCTTGGTACCCTGAAAGATCACAAAGGAAAAAAAAAAAAGTTTGGAGTACATTCAAAGACAAATAAACGGTGAATATTTATGTGGATTACAAAAGAGGAAGTGGCATAATATAAGCCTACCTGATGTTGAAAGAGGCTAGTGCCTAATGCATTGGGGAAAAGATGCAAGAATAGCTTGTCTTTTTGGAATACTTCTGCGGCAACGTATTCCAAGGACAGAGACTTCACAAGCTAAGTGCTGTCCATTGAACTAGCTTCAGTCTCAACCTTATTGAGGTATAAGAAATATATGAATAGACTACAAATATGCTGGTAATTTAAATGATAAATGCTGGTAAGTACTTTTGTCCTTTGTGCCTAAGCTTTACTCAAAGTCTTCCATTAAAATATATAATTGAGTATCTAGACAGTTGCATTTTGATTAGCATCTATTGCCAAAACACTATATCTTTCAGATAAGCCTTTCATGTTACTTTTAATAATAATGTTTTAAATTAGAAGATTGCTTCCATCAGAATAATGAAGCAAGATAGTCAAGAAAATAGCTATGTGCCTGAGCACAGAAATTCATTAAAATAAGAAAAATCCATGAAACAGTGATGATAATGAGAAAAGTATTGAGCCTCAAGGTCGACAATACTGAAAGCAGAGACTGCATTTAGGGCTTATTGTGTGGGAGGGGCTGTTTTCTCTTTTCAGAGATCTTTCTCTTTTTTTAAATTCTGAGAAATCAAGGAAAACTTTAGCAACTCGGTTACTTTTACATTGCCGTAGGCGTACGGGATTTTACTAGCACAAAAAACTGGGCCTGATAGCGCTATGAGGAATAATCCTTTATTTTACTTAGGTAAGTGTTAGTAGTAATGATTTCCCTTCTTCCAATACTAATAAACATAGACATATTTAATAATGACAAACACCACCGCTTGAAGAAGGCGATTTGATGTAATCAAGATACTCTGCTTTCTAATTTCCCTCCTGGTCTCTATTTAAGTTGCAGATAGCGCATGTGTTAGCTATATTTATCTTAGAAATAAGTTGTCCTTATAAAGCCTTTTTAAAAGAGAAATATTCGAAAAGGTGCTGTTTTCCTCATTAAAATATTTTTACCTTCCCCAGAATGTAAGGGACTGGCACAGCAAGAGCTGATGAGACAGACGCTCACCTTTCAATTGCATTCCCTTTGCCTCCTTTGCTTATGTTATTTCTTTTCCTCAGCAAGTCAGCCCAGTACTAAACAAAAAGGGGCACCAACGTAACAGCGGTAGGTACACGCCTGATGCTTCTCTGCATCCCTGCCTGTCTGCTGAGCTGGGCTGCTGCTCTTGGCAGGAGCACAGAGAGGGCTTGCCGGAGAAGTGACACTCTGCATACATCCCGCCAGAGGCAAGTCTTCTAATCCTGGTATCTGGCTCCACTGACTCCTGCGACCACGCAAAGACAAAAGGTTCTGCCTGGGACAGAGCAACCCCTGGCTGCTGGAGCACAGATGGTATGGAAGTGCTTTATATGGCACAAACTGTTACAAAATGTTCGGTGCACTAAAGTGTGCTGTCAAGACCTATTTTCTTTAAGCTGCCAGTCTGTCATTGTCTTTTGGAAACTAGCATGCAGCCAGCAAACCCGTTTCCATCAAAAAAGGGGAAAAAAAAAAAGCCCTATTTACACTTCCCTTCCATTTTCTCCTGCCAGGCAATTTCTCTCTGCAACATCACCTTGGGTATTATGGTAGAATTAATGAATAGCCAAAATTTCTCTTGTACTAGGTATGAAACAATAAACAGTAACAAAGAAAGCAGGTTTTAAAGATAGTAAGAGAAAAGCAAAGAGAAGCTTTCAAACCAAACATTCCCCACACCTGAATCTGCTGAACTTCCCAGATACAGAAAAGGATGAGTGTTATACTGTATTACGGGCACAGCTGTGCTGAGAGGCATTAACCCCCTACCTCCAGTTCATTCAGATCCTGCTGACTTTCACAGCTGAACGCAGTATGGACCAGAGCACACGTTTCATGCAGTCTAGCACACAGCTCCCAGGCTAAAACTCTGTTAGAGACAAAGAGCATCATCTACCTCGCTGTTTTCCTGAAGCCTTTAAACCGTTCTTCTGCCTTGCTAACGTGAGTCTCATTACAGCTATGCAATGAATTTCTCCCGATTTATGATGCATTCTTTAATTGCCTTTTAAAACGCTAAATTAGGCAGCAATGGGGTGAGGTCAGAGATCAGAAGAGCTCCCATTCAGCACACACCTCCAGTACCTGGTTCATTCATCCTCTAATTTGGCAGTTGGAGGAATTCCTGGCCAAGGTAAAATCCAACTTAGAAGTATAAAATTGTACAAGTTTGGGCACTTTGTCTGTCTTTCTGTACATGTTCTTCATGGCAGCAGGAGAGGCTCGCAAAGGCTGAAACTGGATTGTATTCTGACCTATTTTTCACTAAAACCTGCATTTTTCATTAAGATTACCATGAAACAATGAGATGACTTTGTTTTTGTCAGTTTTGCTCTTACAGAGTGACACTTTTTAGTGGTTCTGTTATTACAAGCACAGCAACCTTGTCTTTGCTGCTCTCACTGTAAGACTTCTAAAGCGCACTTTGCCGGATCTTTCAGGCACCCTGAGTGCGGGCACAATCCTGAGATGCTAGGACTCTGAACTTGTGTAGATATAAGCAAGGGTAAGGAGTGCTGAACATGTGAAAACATCAGCCTTGAGGGTCTGTTTCTTCCTCTAGCAAAAAAGTAATGAGATTAAACACCCCAGGAAGAATGACTTCAAATGTCCGGCAGTGACACGTTGCTCTACTCCCTCTCAGCACGTGCAATTTTCAGGTCCACTTGTGAGCAATCATACTTCATGTGCATTTGCACAGGCAATTGACTGCTGAAGATTTTAATTTGTTTTGTCTTACTTTATTATCCAGACATCTCAATATTGTCTCCTGATACTGTTGCAGGAAGTTTTACCCTTCTGTTTTAAAATATTTTTGTATTCAAGCCAGTTGTAAATGCTTTATGAAATGTTATCATTATGGGAAACAAGAATTTGGGGATTTCATCTTTCATGTTGTTAAAAAAGTATATTTATGTGCTATGGGAAAAGTCACTTCTTTGAAAGACTGTACATGGCAAAAACAGAAATAAAAACAAGCATATAGTGGCATGAAATGGCCACAGGCCAACATAAAAGCAAGAAAAATCTCACAAAATATCTTTGTGATGAGCTAACATCAAAAGATTTTAGGTTCAGCTAGGCGCAGAGAAAATTGGTTAAGCAAAGTAATGAGTGCTGCTGTGCTTTTCATCTTCAAAATGTCTTACAAAGGTTAAGTCTTTAAAATATATCTGTGAAATGAAGCGTTATATTGCCACCGTTGTTTTTTTCCCCTCAGTTGAAGTGGACGTTGAGTGTTTAAATGTCCAAGGCCGTGGAGAAGGTCGGTCAGATCCAGGACTGCAGACGAAGCTTCTCCTGCAGTGCCTGAACTTATTAGACTGTGCTGGACATTCTGTGTTTATTCAGTTGTCCTTCCATTAGCCACTGCCCTCCTTTTCTCAAACTAATTGTCCCTTTTGACATCTTTTCCCTGGCTGCTCTGCAGCTTTCCGTTGCACTGTGTGTACTCAGGTTGCCCAGTGAAGCCTGCAATAACCCCGTAGGTCAACCTTCACCTGGCTACATTTGCTTCCTCTATTTAGGCTTTTCACAGCACAGACTTTTCTCTCCTCCTGCACTGCTTCACAGAAAGGTCAATCTCATAGTGCTCAGCAAAACTCTCTATTCAACATGCTTTGCAGAACACCTATGGAAGACCCAACTAAATGATTTTGATCACCTTTAAATTAGGTATATCCCTCACAAACGGGGTCTCTACATATGAGGGTAGAAAGCAACTCACCATCTCCTGTGTTTGGGATAGCCTTGGAAAAGCTGACTCCGTGCCAGGAAGCCTGGGGATTGGACTGGAAGTAGGAATTAAATCACCCTTAGCAACACCAGATACTGCCAAAAACCTGTGAGAAAGCAAAAAATCATCAATATAGATTCTGTAAGTGACAATGAAAGATCTCTCCTGCAGGGGAAGGAAAAAAATCTTTCAGAGGGCCTAAACTGTAGTTTGCAGGGTCTCTTCAGCTAACCGGGGATGATTCTTTAAAATCTTAGAGGCCAGTGTCAGGAAAACCCCACAGAGTTCGCCTAAGAGCATCGCTGTTAATGTCTGCAATTCTTCATAATGGGCTAATGACCAGCAAAACCCTTGTGGGATTTGACATTCTAGAAATTGGCTCCACTTGAGGAACTCAAGAAATCGAAAAATTCACCTGGACTTTTCTGAAGATCAGCGGTCAGTGAAAGGAAAAGGAGAAGGAAGCCTGTGCTGTATAGCCACGCCAGCAGGTTTAGTGTATCTCATGCTATTAGCCTCCGGGTGCATCTGTGAGGTGCCAACAGTCAACTCCTCTTGACCGCAGTGGGAGCCCAAGGCACTTGGCATTTTGCAGCATTAGGCCTCATGTTATTAAGCTAAGGACATAAATGTGCCAGAGTATGTGCTCTTTGAACTGCAAGGCATTGTTTCTTGCTTTATCAAAATAGTAAAGATTTTTTTTTCCCCCCAGTTAGCAGTGTCTCACAGTAAGCAACTGCCTAAAAAAGAAATATATTACAAGAGAGTATGCACTGTGAAAAGCAGAAATATAGCATTCTACCAAGAACAGGCTGATTTAATTTTAAATATATATTCTTTATAAGGCTAATGTGCTTAAAATGTAGAAAATCAGATATCAAGGAAGTTCAAAGCAGAAGAGCAGTCAGTAAGAAAAATGAACAAAAAGAAGACAAAGTGACAAAATAAATAAGGAGAGGTCATTGATTTCCTGGGAGAAAAAAAAAGGATAAAAACTAATCATTTTTCACATATTATTGAATAACATGGTAATTTATCCATAATATAATTCTACTAATATTTGGCTGTGACTTGGTACCAGACAAGCTCTTACAGCTCAAAGCTGTCTGGGGCAGTTTTTGAGGACGCTTACAGACCTATTTGTTGTACCATCTACATGACATCATGGCCTAGGCTAGGATAGTCAGTGACGTGGTTTCTTGAGGTTGTCAGTGCAACTTTAGGAAGTCTGGGTTTCATTATTGCTAGAGGAATGGCAATGGCTTCCCTGCCAGGGAGGCACCCAGCAAATCATGAATTATAACATCAGTCCTGTATGTATTGAAAAAAACATGGAAAAGTAAATGCCGTTAGTACTTTGGTACCCGTGCTACTGGTAGACTTGAGACTTATATTTTTCAAAAATAAGTCTCCTTCTCAGTACAGAGCATTAACCTTCAAAATCTAACTTGTTGGAGGCAAAAATAGAGTTTAAATAAAAAAATGAGTGCCCATGCTCTCTCTCTTTGCCTCCTCTCCTTTGCAATGCAGATTTCTCTATCTCTAGGCAAGGCCAGGGAGGACAGACGGTAGAGTGGCCAGCATGACCTACTGCGGGAATATGCAGCACTCAAGATGTGAGTAATAATGTACTTAGCTGTATCTCATTAAACATCCAACACATGATCAGTAACAGCTGATCAAGGCGAAGGCAGAGGCAGAGTAACCCTCTTGCCTGGTTTTGCTTGGAGGTTGTTAGCATCACCATTGTCTGCATCCTCTTCCTTCGACACACTCCATCGGACGCGGCAAAACTATGTTCTGTTTGAGAATGCAAGAGTGTACGAGAGCCAGTACAATTTAAGAGTGATCTTAAAATACTGAAGAGGATTTCTGTCTTAAGGGGTGGAGGGAGGGGAAGCTGGCTTTAGTTCCTGTTTGAGATCATGTATGCTATATTTCATTCCAAGGCAAGAAATTATAGGTATCAGAAAGTCTATGTAACACTTACACACCTCAGAGATTTTGTTTGGCTTTTCTAGAAAAATAAGAAACCTCTATTTCTTGTCAAAGTCTAAGTCCTTTTTGTACATGCCTTCCCTCTACAGTCTAGCCTTTTCCCATCTTCCTTTCCTTCCAGCTTCTGCATCTTCATATTTTCATCCTCCTTACCTCAACTGTGTTTGCAAGCAGCTGGCTCTTTGCACTCAGGCCCTTCCTAATTGTGTTCCCTTTTTCTCTCCTGGTCCTTTTATACAAAAAGGAATATTTCTGCAGTGTGTATGCTTATTTAGTCAAGAATTTCTCTGTTGGCACACCATCCAATAACCTCGTTCTTGTCCAAAATAGGGAGAGCGTGTCCCCTGAAGGGGACCGGGAAGCCACCTGGGTGCTTAGGTCACTATTTGCGCCTTGTTATCTAGCTTGGGGTGCTGCCAGACATTCCTGCATGGGCAGATTTGCAAGCTGCCTACAAGATCTTCTGAAGACTTTGTCTGGATGGGAAGGGAGGATGGACGTGGGAGTCCTTGTTGATGATACAGCAATATGGATGTAGCTGTTTTACGTCCCATCGTTTTCAGCTTAATTAAAAAGTAAGTACCCTGGACCTAGAGGTTCAGCAAGGGAACTGAACAGGCATCTCCAAGGAGAATCCTACATAGCCAGCAGGTAAAGTTCATATGGGATTATGCTTTCTTTTAGCTTTCTAAGAACATAAAAAACCCCCAACGTAATGTTCAATCAGTAACCGAGGCTGGTTTTAGAATAGTGATTCCTATAAACTGAGATCAGAGAGGGAGACATTACAGAACTGCAGAAATAAGGACTTTTGGAACCATTGATAAGTAATTTACAACCAGGGTAATTTTTGTTGTGGCAGAACATCCACAGGTAAAGGGAAAAATTAGGAAATTGCCCGAAGTGCTATGGACTCACTATTTTGTTTAATAAACAGAAGCCAAGTTTTTAACATATGCAGAGGGTTGTCTTGTACATATCAGGACTTAATATTTCTAAACATAAACAAACCTCTTTTTACCCATTATAAAATCATTTCGCATCTGCTGAAAATCCCAATGATCTCAGTTTATGCATGGCAGCAACTACCTTTAGGAAAGTAGTCCAGCAGAAGTAATTCTGGACCTGCCTCTGTCTCTGAAGCATATTTATTGCTTCCATCGCTTCTCAAGCCTCAGAGTTCTCCTGCTTCAAGTCTGAATATTTATTATATCGGGCCGAAGTCTGCCAGTAACCAAAAAGCAGAACTATCAATTCCAGCCCTCATTTCCTAGCAAAGACATTGATATTATGAGGGCTTTGGTCTTGTGAAAAGCAATGGAAAAAGTCTTGTGAAATGTGCGGAATATGAAGGCAACCTTTTTTGTAGTTAAAAAATAGCATCTGCAATAATTCCAGGACAAGACTAAAAGTGACTTTCTTACTGCGTGGAGGATGCTAAATAAGAATTTTAAAATGGTATCTTGTGCTAAGATACTTATGGGAAAAAAACAGCTTTACATGAATCTGACAGCTGTTTTAAAAGCTCAACTGGCAGCACCATTTGCTATAGTGCAGAAGACCTAGGTTCAGAATCACACACACAAATTTTTGTCATCTCAAAAGCCAGCAGGAACTGGAGGTGGCATAAAGAAAATGACAGCCTTACTGCAAAGGCAAACAGAAATCAATCTGTGATCTTGAGCTGAGTTTGTGTTTCCTGTATAAAAGGGGCAAGGAGTTAGAAGGAGATAGTACTTCCCAGAGTGGCCTGATGTCCATATTGGATGAGAATTCTCTTTTTCCTTAAATTTACAGCAGCTGCATCACATGTGCCAGAAAATGATGGATCAGTACAGTCCTATAAATCCTGAATACATATGTAGTATATCTTTTAAAAAATAACTTGCAAAACAGTCTTCCAGGAGAAGAAAAAGTCCACAATAATGACAGCACACTGGCAGTGCAATAAAGAGGAATTGGTTACTCTGACTGCAGGGGCTGACAATGACCAGAGGGCAAATGCATAAAATAGAAAGGAAGAGTCTATGCTCAAATGTCAAAAACTCCCTGCCACAAATGAAAGAAAAAGAAATATGCTCAAAATGTGTTTAGTCTGCATAGGCATAATAATAGTAATAAAAAAATAATTTATCTGACCACAATAAATATTTCTGAGCTTGAAGCTGACAATGCAGCATTACATAATATTAGCTGTGTATAAATAAATGATTCCTTTCAAATGTTCATTGCCATAAAATGAAATCTTTGCCATCTGATGGTGAAGAAGGTGGCAGCAAAAATGGAAATGAACAGTAAGTGAAGGGTTAAATATGTAGGATGGTCTGTGAGTAATTTTTGTTGACAATTTTTAAGCTACAGTTCAATTCTAGAAACAAATCTGATTATTATCACTATTTCTTTTATTACCTAAAGAGGATAATATCTACTCACAAGTATGACTACTTCTGTATGAAATTAATTTTGCAGGCATAAATTGCACCCTCAAACAAGATCTCAATCCCACAAAAGAACAGCAATAAATTGAAAGCCCAGTTGTTTTTCTGAATTTATTTAGTTCTAAACAAACCTTCCCATGCGGTCTGTCTGCTTTTTATTTTTAGTTCTTCCTTCTTTGTTATTGAATGCTTTTGTAAGAAAGAAGGATTTTTGTTCTGAGTTTTTCTTCCCCTGGTATTTCCCATATGAAGTTACAATCCTCTGATAGCTTGTATGCAGAGGATTAGAACATGTCATCACTAATTGCAGACGAGGATTTAAAGCAGGGATGGGCAGGAGCAGCAGGAAGGTGAGGCTGCCTGACCTGTCTTGCTTCAGACTGCACGGATGCTTTGCTTCTACCTCTGCTGCTCCAGGAAGTTAGCCTGGCTTCCACAGCTGTCCTCATCTTCTGGCAGGGGAAAACCCGTTTTTGTTGAACGTGATGAAAGACTAACTTTTCCTCTGAAAGACTGATTTCTCTGTTGTACATTATTCCTAAAGATCCATTTCTACCATGAGGACTACACACAGTTAGTTGGTTCCTAAAAGCACAAGAGAAGGAGCAGTTGCAAACAGGAATCACTTCCAAACTCCAAAAACCACCAGATTGCTGTTGTGGAATTATATTTCCTCCTCCGTAAGTTTTTTATTGTTTCTGTTAGACTGTAAACTTCTGAGCACTGTCATTGTATCTTCACATATACCATACAAGTGCTTCCTGTGAGTGTGGAAATAGTAATGGTAAAGCACACAAGCCCTAACCATTTGCAAACATTACTGTTACTTAATGTCAACAACGGGTAGCAATTTGACTAATAAGCTTAAGGAATTACATAACTTAAGTAGCAGTAGAACAAAATTATGTCAGCATGCGTTTCCCCCTCTTTTGCTTCAGTACAAATCAATTATGAAACACAAATCAAAATAATGGATACACTTTTATAGCAATTTAGGGTCCCAGGCATTGATTAACCATGACTGAGAGAACTTTCTCTCATGAAGATAAATGTAACATCATAAAGAACCTGAAAGCTCCCATGTGAGCCCATGAACTACTTGGAAGGGCACTTTACATTAGCCCTAACTTCTTTGATGGGTTGAAGTCTAAGGAGACAAGACAAAATAAGCCAGGCCAAGCAGAGTTGCTTTGCACTTCTCTGTATGGATAGTTCCTCAGTAAATTGCATAAGTAGAGGAAAGAAGTTAACATAAATGCCCCTTCATCCGCTTTTAAAAAGGATTCTTTTCTTTCAAAGCCTACTTTCTTCAGGCCTTGCAACAAGGCGAAAAAGTGACTCGGCAGTTTCAAAAAATGGCAAAACTGAGCCAGAGGGAATTTAATTATCTTCAGACATCTAATGAAAGCTGCAGAGTTTTGTCACAATTTTCAGGACTTATCTGTCAAACCTTAACAGATCAGGAAACTGAAAAGGACAGTTTCTTGATTAAGACTAATAAAGAGCTTAAACTTAATTTTAAGGAGAAAGGATTTTTTTAATTAATTAAGATAAGGAAATATGCAGTGAAACTACCTCCTTGTCTAACCTATCAACAAAGTTGTAACCAGAGTTCCACATCTCTCTCTGTCCCTCCCACACCAAATTTTAGGCTTTCATTTTGGGTGATGAGAACATTTTTTTCTAAGTCATTTGGAAAACAAAATGTGATTTAGTTAAGGAAAGAATTAAATGCCTCAGTCCCCTCAGAATTAAAGGGAAAAAACAGTTTCAGTTGTGTAAAATAGACTTGTTGATGTAACATGCTGGTTCTTAGTCATCTGGACTCATGACGTACACCAGTATCTCTCTGTGAAAGCTGTGTTACTAAAATGACTTAGGTTTTTTGTCATTTGATCACTCAGAGCAATTCTAGTGAGGAAAAGCAGGGATTAACAGACAGAGGACAGGGCCTAGGATTTTAAAATTTATATGCCATTTCTTGACTGGTATAACAGGTAGACCCAAGTATGTTGTCTCTGTCACAGAGAAATGTCTTATGTATCAAGAGGTCCTAACTTCAAAGCAGGCAGCATTTTAGTCCTATGTAATACTCTTTTACCAAAGCGATCATATAGCTCAAACTTTCCTGAAACAGTGATTCTGTTTTAATGTATAGCTGTTGGTGATGCAGGGCTTAATATAGACAAAGTTCTTGGAAGAAGAAAGGGAATCTCGCTGTAAACTTTATCAGTGGCTTGGTAACTGATTGGGAGACAGACAACTTTTCTGTTGGTTCATCTTTACTATCAGAGTTTGGGGTACCAGACACCACAGTGGCTTACAGAAACCTGCTCAGGCTATTTAACTTCTTTCTTCCCATTGCAGGTGCTGCAGTCTGAGTAACTTTTGGGAAAAATTCCTGTGCGGGGTGTAGAAAAGGCAACGGATATAGCTGGGGCCTGCTAAAGTTACTAATTATATTTTTCTTCCAGAGAATGCAAATAAGCAGCCTGTAGACCTAGCATAAGTGGTCTTGGGAAGTCTTTCTATTATATTTCACTGGTTTGGATTGCTTTCTTTGTAAGTATTTTTTGAAGACAAATAGCTTCAGCCAGCCTAGCTGTAGAATATTTCCATCGTTGTTTGATCTGTTTTTCAGCAATGCTGGGTTGGCATTGGAGCAAACGTCAAGAGCTGCTGCCAGGGAGGTGCAGGGAGGAGTATGTGAGCAAGATGCAACCGAAGTGAAAGCTCCGCCTCAGCCAAAGCAATTTCTCACCAGAGTTTCCTCAAAGTTGCAAGAATGTACCAGAAGGAATCACCTCTGCAACTGATACGGCTTAACAGAAAATGGATATTTTTAAGTGCAAGTACCACTCTAAAAGGAAGATAAGATTTGGGCAATCTAAGAACCTCAACTTCTACTCAGTATTTTCCAAATTGACTGGTGTTTGTGGGACCCTGATGAATACAGATCCAAAGGATGCCACTTTCAGAGGTATCTTTTGAAACAGATTTATTTAATGGTGATGTGCAGTCAAAGAATTGCTCTGCATTCTGCGAAATTACGTTTCA
Source organism: Burhinus bistriatus (assembly GCA_013397275.1). Lineage (NCBI taxonomy): Eukaryota > Metazoa > Chordata > Aves > Charadriiformes > Burhinidae > Burhinus > Burhinus bistriatus. The sequence continues at coordinate 107,559 of VYXH01002955.1, read as the reverse complement.
GTTCAGGACTCGAATCTGAAGACATATGCAAAAGCTGCAGCAGGTTAGAAAAATTAGCCAGCAGCCTGACTGAGCTTACATCTCAAGCACGTTGTTTTTATATGCAGTGATAAATCACTTTTTATCTTTCTGCACAAAGGGCATTTTCTTGTTAATGTATTTGAGAACACTGTAGAGAGGTTTGTAATGAAATAAGGAAAAAGTAGGACTTCTTTTATGACAAAATTAATTTTTAATGCTATTGAAATCAGGGAATTTTGGAATTACTGTGCATTGGTTATTTTTGCTTTGTACCTGAAAGCTGCACAAAAGTAATTGCATTTCTTTCTAAAAGACAGTGAAGTGAGAAATAGCCAGCTTTCTTTTACATTGAGGACAGAAAATTTATCAAATAGACTACAGATTGAGGTAAACGTGTCTGGATTTTGCCTGAATTAAAATATTTTCAAGGACAAGCTTTCCAAGGTCTTTCATGTAATTGTGTACTAAACCACATCTTTCTATCCATGAAAAGTGTCTATGTGTCACAGTATGGTTTAGTTTAAAAAAATTATGTGTTATAGCTCAAAAAACATGCAGTTCAGTTTCTAGTGCCAAATATATAAAATACCCTTTTCTTCCTTATCCTCCTCCAACCCAGGGTGGCCACCTTAGTGTTCTGCCTATTTTTGATTAAAGATGAGGTACAAATCTGATCCTGCATGGTAATTACTATATTCCAGTGTAAGTCACAGACCATTGCTGCTATTATTTATTCTCAGACACAAACATTCATCTCCGCAACCTCTAACTACAGGCTAGAAATTCTTGATGGCTACCGTTTTTCTATGAGTAAAAACTACATTATTTCTCATTTGTTCCAGTTGCTGTGGGCCACCTCACCTGTGACAGCTGAGATAGCTGCACTATCTGTTATCCATTCTCTGTGGAAAGATTTGAAAATTTTCCAGTGCTCTGTTTCTCCATGGATCAGAAACCAGATAAATTTTTAATGTTAAGGATGGTCACTTGCGCCTCACCCAGTTTCTCCCTGCTTAGGTAAAGGCAGGCACACACATACACACACACATACACTCATCAGATCAGTCTCTCCAGAGAAATTTTCTTTTTTCCTTCTTAGAGTGGGTGAGGGTACCTATGCACACTTGAGCCTTTGTTGGCAAATTCCAAGAAAAAATGAATGATACACCAAGGAGTTTATTAAAAGCATCTTCTGAAGATTTTCCCCACTGTGAAGAAAGCTAGGTTTACTTAATTTTATACAAAACCAGGGGCTAATGTGGAATGAAAGTCTACACATAAGCAAAAAAAACCCAAAACGGCCCCCAGCCCACCAACTTTTTCTCCCAGATCTATTTAATGTAGTAAAAAGTTGACTGCACAAAGCTACTCCATTGTGAACTAATGAGTCACTGCCTCCAATCTGTACTTTTTAGGTTCAGGCTGACGCATTCACAGCTGAACTTTAGGCTTGCCAGTTCTCTGGAGCAGATGTATATTACAGAAAAGTTGGGAACTTCAAGATATAGCTCACCAATTTATCGTGTGTAACACATCTGAGAAACTGAGCATCTGACGGTAAGGAAAGGGAGAAGAGGGAGGGACATACTGGTCAGACTACAAGTCCTGCAGAAGTGCTTTCACCTTGTTAGAAATTTTTAGGACCTCAAAATTATTATTTAAATATCTGCCTTGAAGAAGCTACATGCTATAAGTAGTAACAAGAGGTTAAAGCTTTTTTAAAAGAGGTGAGTAAATCTGTTGATTTTGTTAATGGAAGAACCCATACAATCTGTCACAAAGTGGTAGATGTTCTTCAAAGCAGACAAATACAACAGTAATGCCATGACATATCCTGCCATATCTTACTAATGAATAAAACATTAGGTAAGCAAGGAGAGGTCGAAGAAGGACAAGAGGCTTGAATGAGGCATGCAGTTTCAGTGGGAGGGGATAAAGGTAGGCAAAGCTACCATAATTAACCATAATTGAAACAGGATTTTGCACTGCTTTCCAGCAGACGGAAAACGAACTTTTCATTGTCAGCAGCATCACTTTACATTACAAACGGCAGCCATGTACAGGTAGCAGGAAAATCAGTCTTCAAAGTCTGAACATTTCAAAATGGAAAGAGTGCAATTGATTTTAAGGACACAGTGTTTGTTCAGAAGATTAGCTAAATCAATTTAACACTGAAAATATGTAAGTTGCCAATAGAGCATTTTGTTTGGGTGTAATAGAATGTTTTCTTTTTTATCTTTTACGAGAATTCTGCTGTGCTCACTCCACTATAAATTTTCCACTATTGTTTATAGACAGTTCAAGAACTTGAAGCCAAGACTTGATGCTGCAAAATTTCAGATAAAAGCTGCGAGGTAAGAAGGCAATATGCAGAACATCTCACAGTTTCATATTCAGATTCCCACAGAAAAAAAAGCCATCTTTAGGAAAATCGGATGTATAATGAAAAGGCAAAGAAGTGTTTCATCTCATTATTTTCCTCTCTTAAATCTCAGGCTCATACCTTCCCCCTTGGCTTCTGCAGACACAACTGCTTCCTTCTCAGTCACAAGTAACGCTTCCCTTTCTTGCACACCTTTCCACTACCTCTTAAAATAGTTTCCAAAGTTGGAGCTTAGTACTGCTTAAGCCAGAAGTTGTAAGGTCTAACCAAATGTGACGTTATCCCAACTGGAGAGTTAAGGAAGGACTGCAAACCTGGCGTCAGGAGGAAAATACTAATGGAATACTGTTTTTTCCCCTGTGCGTGTCACATTTCAGGTTAGCAGTCTTACAATAGCAAATCCCCTAAGCAAGAAAATTTAAACAGGAATGATCCCAGGGTTTTAAGACAGGCCCTTTTGTTTGAAGCCTCTTTTAGTCAACGTGGCACCTGTCAAGGCTTGGATACCTGGCTGTGTGTTTTCAGAAATGTACGACCCGATAGTTGCTGTCACTGTATCTCGCCTCATGCGGTGCAAAGGAGGTCTGACACTGGCCCCAGGGTGGTTCCTGTGAAGACTGGGACTGCTCCGGGACCGTTACTAGCAAGTGCTGTCATATCCATCTCTGACAGCATCTGGTCTGCTTGTTTGGACTGCAACACAAAGCAGACCAGCCAAAATGTGCCTGTGGCAGGCCTATTTACCTAGGAAGGAGTGAGGTGAGACAAGATCCTCTCCTGCCCTACTGGGCTTGTTCTTCTCAAGCTACTTTGTCAGGGCAAGAGGCACAGCAAAAGGGGCGCAGTGATGCAGCGATGGAAGAGTGCTGGACAGGGGGATCCTGCTAGCCCTTAGCTTAACCATAACCTTCAGGTCATGGAGGATTCTGCAGAAGAAGAAGAGTTTGGATGAGGAATGGTGGAGATGAGACACGTGAGTCATAACTAGCCATGGACTGTTACACGTATTGCTGAGGATGTGGTTAATGCTAGTATTGGCTTTATGATTTACACTTAAAGAGCCCAAGGAAGTAGGTTTATTCCTAAATACCACAGGATCCACATGGCTAGATGAAAGCCAGTGCCAGGGAGAGTTTGCGCTGTGGGAAAGGTCTCTGCAGTGGCTAATGCCTTGGTTAGTACTGGAGACAGTAACAACTGAGGCAGAATACGCTCAAGGTTTGTCAGTGGTGGAGACAAAGCTGAAATTTTTCATCCCAAGGACGAGGGTCAGGTCTGGCCAAGACATGGGAGGGGGAGGCAGAGGGAAGGATAGTTGTGGGGCAGGGAGGAAGGTGGGGAGGGTCATATTTGCTGCTCTGGCTGTTGTATGGGAAATAGGAGGGAGGATAGTGACTCCTTGCATGTTGTGACTCTGCGCTGCTGCGGCAGCCAAATGGGATTTACTGGGCTCCAGCACTGGCAGACTTGGAAGCTGAGCATGTAACTTGTAGTGCCAGCTTAGTGAATGCCTATAGCTGATGCTGATCTGAAGACTAAGATTTATTGCTGGTTGCTGCAGGACCTCTAGGACTTCTGCTGACAAACTCCACTGGCATCTGGGTGCTTTTGCAGGAGGGAGATGCCAGTGCACTCTGGTTTAGGCTGCACTTCACGCAAGGATTACAGATAAGGAGCTGAACAACAGGGTTTCAATAATTATGTTTATTTTTGCCTCCTAACAGGCTTGCATGGCAGATTAAGGAAAGGGTTGATGATAAAATAAAGCAGCTGGTGCCAGCTATGCTGGAAGGATTGGGAGGAGGGTAGATGCAAGCAGGGGTGAATGCTGGATGCTGCCAGTAAGAGCAGAATTTCAAGGGAGGCTACTAGGAGTGGGGAGAGAAAAAATGAGTGGAAGAAGGAAAGGTGAGGGATAAAAGTGTGAGGGAAGAGACAAAAGCCAAAGGCAATTTCCTAGGGCTTCTCTTTTCATCCCTGTCCTCCTTCCCATCTTCTGTGTACACCCTTACTTAATGCATGCCCTCTCAAAAACTGAGCACACTAGAAACTACAGCTTTCCCTTTCGTTTACAGTAAATGGTCTGATGCCTGCTTAAGTGAGCTGGCCGCCTTTAGTGTCCTGAGATCACTGCAGCCTCTTTTTCTCCTGTGCTTTTTAGCAGAAGACAAGATACAGCAGACTTTTTTTTTTTTAGAGGGGGCTTTTGTTCTGACCATTTTAAGTAAATAATTTTATATTGTGTGTCTTCAAATCTCTGGATATTGGTCCTCATCATTCGCAGGAAGAATGTGTTAAAGAAGTATCCAGCTACTATAGATCATCAAGAAAATGTGTGAAGGCCTATTATATGTGTATATATATATCTATGCATATATTTGTATATAAGTGAAGGACTGAAGCACCAAGAGTAGCCAGCTCTCAATAAAAGCAGAGTTTCTTCTGGGTTGAATAAAAAGAGAAGCAAGACACTGACCGCGAGGGTGACATGATATTGTAACTTGAAAACTAATTAAGGAAAGAACAGAATTTAAATAACATTTGGATGCAGCAGCGGGAAACACAAGGAACAGGTGTTTAACAAGATTTCTTTTGACTGTTTAACCTCTTCATTAATGCCAAAACCCAAACGCTGTCAGACTTTGGCTTTACCTAGTTTCTGTAGTTGTACTTTTGGCTGCTTCATGCTTCAGAGCATTTCTTCTGCTGTTCATCTGTCTCTAGGGCTCCAGGCCTCTGCCACGAAGTACTTTTGATCTTCGTTGTATGTGTTACTTCCTCTTCAGGAGTCAATAGGATTACATGGCTGTGAATAAGGCCCAGCATTTGTCACTCTGCTCTGCAGGTCCACTAGAGCATCTGCAGGAGAGTTTTCCTTACAAAACTGGATGCAATTTGTTGCCTAAGACCTAGAAACCAGGGAAGGCTTTTCTTTGTGATCATTGTAAAATATAAAAGCATAAATAAGTGTTTTTCGATGTTTCAGGTATTGGCATAGTCTGGAGGGATATCTGTTAATGGAACAGGTCTTTCAGTGCTGATATCCTGCTGAATGACTGGGACTACATAAAACTGAAGTGGCTTTACATCTTTGAAGAAGTTCCCGGTTTGAATGACCTTTTGGCAAAGAGCTCTCTCTCTCTAGCATTTTATATTCTGTTTCACACTTTTTCTTGAATTTGGCAAGTGAAAAGAAACTAAAGTGACATCTGTTTTAACAGTCACCTTTTAATGATACAAGTGTTTACTAGCATGATTTTAAGTTTCTTCCTCAATTTCTTTGAGGGGTTCAGGGTTTGAAGAGCAGAAATTATTGTAAGACTATCTCTGTAAAAGCATGCCATCTTTAGGACGGGGTTTCAGCAACTTTGGACAATAGACAGAATCAGTATTTGATGTCAGATTTTGCCTGTGTGAACCCCCCGCTCTCCTCCCACACCCATTTAGACATCTAGATGGCAGGGACTTTTGCATATGCATCTCTAACTCTTCAGACTTGTTTTCATGGAAACTTATCTATTAGCTGCTGCTGTGGCTGTTTTTGTTCTTATTATTCTTCCCTGTCCTCTTCCTCATTGCTTTCCACCCAGTGTGCAGTCCAACCTGCTGGCTGATGTTCTTGTTCCAACAAATCAGTGCTTTTAACACTAGAATCTTTTTACTTCCCCCTCTTTTTTTTTTCTTTTTGCATAATTAGCTTTTTTCCCCCTGCACATTCTGTTCAAACCTCTTTAATAATCTCTTCTCCCAGTAAAATGATCCATCTTCTCACTCCATTCCAATATATGTATATATGAGAACTAACTACCACCTGAACCTTGCTTTCCCTTCCGTGACCTGCCTTTCTATCCAGAGAAGGGTTAGACTCGCTGTCAGGACACTGAGCGCGCCAGCACACCCTGCAACCTCTCGCTTCGAGGGGTTTGGCTGGCTGGGCTTAGGGCTGTGACTTTTGTTGTCAGCTCTTTTCTACTTTCTGGATGTTAGCTCCAGGGCTGCTGATGGCTCAAATTCTCCTAACAAAGATTCTGCTTGATGTCCTTCCCTATTGTTACCGTCAGTTATGATCTGTAGATATTTTATTCTCATTTTCCAAATTCCTCTTTTTTTTTTTTTTTTTTTCCTGATGAGAATGCACCAGGAACACACTTGCAGTGTGCAGGGACCATGCCGATCTCCAGGATGTGACTGTTGAAAGGGGAAAGCACAATTCAGAGCTGAAGGGCCCATCACTGGGTATACCTAGCTTCCCTTGGTCTCTAGCTTGAACACCTTTTGTGATGTGAACTCAAAAGTGACCAGTAACTTATAGAAACAGGAGATCCACTGGGTAACATGGTCCAAATCTGTACAGTGGTTTGTTTGAAACCAGTGTTTCGGACTCCATTGCTAAACTCCTAGGGAGTATGAAAAACAGGTTGAGAGTATCTGCAGGATACAAGAGACTGTGTGGATCCTGATAGCTTCCTATCTGGCAGGGTGGGTTTTCAGGTGCTTAGACGTGACAGTGATCCAACCCACCGAGCAGACAGATGCTTTATAGACCTGATGTTACACCATTTCTCACCCTAGAGAGTTGCTTCCTGTACAACACTTCATCTTTTATGATCTGAATTAATACTAATTGGTATATGATTGCCTCTAAAGATACTATTCTACGAGGAAAACTAATTTCTGATGTTACAGAGATTGGTATTTATGAGCTCTCATAATGTACTACAGCCCTATGTAAATGATTAAATAGGTCATCTTCCTCTGTTTTGATTTATGTGTATCTATCTATATATTGTTTACCTTGATAGCTTATATTGTAACTCTGACACCTAGAACTTCCACCACATGTTTTAAAGCATTTCAGAAGCATGTCCAAACCACCAAGGCCATTCTTGAAAATCACAGCTGTGATATCTACAGTAACTGAACTACAGGAAAGCTGCAGTCAGGTCATACTGCCTTGTCACTGCAGATGAAACAAATGGTAATAGTTAATATTAGTGCCTACTGATTTTGCAGCATGTGTTGTTCCGTCAAAACAATTTTAATGATTAATAGCATCATAAAACAGTATGCTGAATTCCTGCCCTGTGTGGTTGAGTCAGGTAAGGAGCATGATGGTGCAGATCAACCCCAGCTGAATCAGTTTGGTCCCTGTTTATGGTGGGGCGGGAGGGGAGGTCAGGGACCTGGTGGTTTTTGGAGGCCACCTGGGAAAGGAGAAGTTTCCAAAATGAAGCAGGGGAGAGGCTAAGACTAATGAGCAGCCTTCCAGTGGGGAGGAAGAAGCACTCTGGGGTCTCTCTGTACGGTAGGCATTTGAATACATTATCATAAGTAGAAAGAGGCTAGTGTCTGGACTTGTCAGCCAGAGGTGCTGGTCAAGGGGGAGGTGTTGAAATTAGACTGGGCTGGAAGAATACTAAGAAATTGATTTGGGCATTTTACCGTGTTTTAGCAATCTAATTCTCAGAGTAAGTTTTATAGGGCGTGCTGCCAATTATTTCAAACAGAGCTTGAAAAATGATCCTGCCTAAGGTAAACACTATGAACTTCAGAAGAATTCAACTGCTGTTTCAGAGCACTTACATAAATATATGTTCCACATCTACAATTATTTGTTTTATACAATTAAATTTCTTTTAAGTGCTAGTAATGGTTTGGAAGGCTTATTCCAGCCCCTTGCATACACAGGTTATTTGACCGCAGGTGTCTGATTTAGGAGGTCTACAAAACACTGACTTTGCATGTTTGCAAGCAGTTCGGGAACAAATTGCTTGATAATGCTATTACAAATACAGGCTATATGTAGTAAAATAACACAAGCCATGGACAAATAAGAGTATTGTAAATGCCCTAAGTACTTACAGTAGTAGGTGATAAGATGTAAGAAATTTCCAGAGGTCCTATAACTGTCTCTCGTGCTAAAGGTAAGGTCTCGTGCTTTTTTTTTTTTTTTTTTTTTTGTTTTCTTTTTTTCTTTTTTTT
>VYXH01002955.1:73639-99027 GCA_013397275.1 Burhinus bistriatus | reverse complement strand
TTTTTTTTTTTTTTTGGCTCATCTTTTTGGCTTTTTTTTCAGCTTGGGCTGAGGTGGTTTGGCTTAGCCTGAGGGAACTGGAGAGGAGCTGCTGCCCTAGCCCTGGGAACTGGCTGTTGGTAGGCAAGCTGGCCCATGCTACTTGCAGCCTGTCTCTAGCTGCAGCCAATTGATGGGGCTGACTTCGGGGCAATAAAGCTGAATGCTGAAAGACACTCTAGGCTTAATCTCACAGGATTCAGAGGAAGGAGAAGAAAAAGTTGGAAAATAAATGATGTGTCATAGGCAAAAAGAGCTTCCTTGTTCTTGGCAGGTACCCAAAAGAAATTCTGATGGTTTAAGAGGTTTAACAGATGGTTTATATACAGTATATAGATTTAATACAGTATAGGTGTCATGCAAGTAAATTTTTTGGCTGTATCACTGCACCAGCAATTCGAGGACCTGTAGTATAGACTTAGTTTTCTGTCTGCCACAGTTCTTAGGTATATAAATCCTTGCCTAAAGTGATTGAACTGTTTTAAAACAGTGTGAGTTGCTTGTCCCAGCTGCTTTGTCTGGAAGGTTAATCCAATGTTTCATGCTGATAAGCATGAAAACACTTTTTTTTTTTTCTTCACCAACTTCCAGTTTCAGTTGATTCACTACCAGTTTGTATTTACTTGAACTTTTACTGATGTTATCTTTGAAACAGATCTTCTCTTACCTTCCAATTTGCCCCCTTTCAACTTTGTTTGGTAAGACAAAACTGTCCAAGCTCTTGTTACTTCTGTGCTGAATAATCCGTTCCTTTAACAATGTTCTTATTCTTCCTCTGTACCCTTTCTAGCTTACATTGATTTTTTTTTTTTTAGAATGTAAATGACCAGAAAAGTAGTCCAAATAGTGTCTCAGTGAAGCCTTTCAAAAGGACAGGCTGCTTTTTCTCTTCCAAAACTACCTTGCCTAAAGCATCTTAAGGTCTCATTAGCTCTTTCAACATGTACACCACACTAACAGCTCACAGCCATATGGTGATTGACCAGTACATCCTGATTTTCCTCCTTTTAGCCATCTCCAGTACATAATCTCCATGGAAATAGTAAGAATTCTTGTTATTGATCCCTAATCATACAACTCCATCTCCTGTACTGTAAAATGCCTTCTCATTTTTATCACGAGAACACGTTGCTGCCTCATAGATACCCAAGAGCTCTGGTCATATTGGGCAGCATTCAGCAAGGTCATATCTGAGGGGAAAAAAGCATAAATCTCTTTCACTGACCAAATAAAACCTCCAGACTTTCCCAAACCACATATAAAACCTAAAATGTGACCCAGAATATGAAATGCTAAGAATGCAGTTCATGTATGTTGGTGGTCTTGGTTACAGGAGCCTGGCAAGCCATGACATGATTTCAGTTGCCATATCCACTATTTTGGATTAAAGTTATATGTAAAACAAAATAGGCAGAACTAAGATAATTTGAAGCTGGGCACAAGTACTCAGACTTATGAAATTTTTATGTATTTAAAATGTGTAAAAGCCAAAACAAATACATTTTTGAATATAGTAGAAATACTATAAAATAAGGTGAATGGAGTTTTATTCTATAGACATCGTTTGATCACTGATGTTTGTTTTGAGTAGATACTTTCAAAAACAAGACACTTGTTAAAAAGAACCACTCCAGGCTGCTATACTAGCAGATGATCTCAAAGTTTTACTATAGCTTTGTACTTAAATACCTGACACCCTGTCTATATCTAGAATGTTTATTTATCAGGTAATCTTTTAGTTACGAGGAAGAAGCAGCTAAATACACGAAGGGCACAATCAAACATAATACATTTAATGACAAAAACTTGAAATTATTCACAAACAATGTTTAAACCAAACGAAAGGCACTATTCTATTCCCCAATAGTGACAGGATGAGGGGCAATGGGCACAAGTTGGAACATAGGAAGTTCCATTCAAACATAAGAAAAAACTTCTTTATGGTGAGGGTGACGGAGCGCTGGAACAGGCTGCCCAGGGAGGTTGTGGAGTCGCCTTCTCTGGAGATTTTCAAGACCCGCCTGGATGCAGTCCTGAGTAATGTGCTCCAGGCATTCCTGCGTCAGCAGGGGAGTTGGACTAGATGATCTCCAGAGGTCCCTTCCAACTCTAAAAAACACCGTGATTCCGTAATAGAGACAAATTACAAAAAATCATAATCCATGCCTCCCACAAGTCTACATCTGATAAGCTTGTACAGACCAAACACAAATCTCTACTTTCTCAAGGAATATTGAACTGTGAGGGATGCTGAAAAGGTTGTGGGATGGGGAAGGCAGGGGAGGATGGATGGAAGGGCCGATGATGTTCTAGTCTTGACAAGATGCACAAAAGCAAAGCAGCCCAATTCTACACCAAAAGCTACGTCATTTAAAAATAATTTAGAAAAGGATTGTTATTACATCTGACAAGTTTCCAAAGCAGAGCTTGGTGTGGAAAGAAGAGTTTTAAACAGAATCTGAATGTTACAGAGATGCGAGTTCTAAGCATAACCTTTTGCTCCTTCAGAAGCTTTATGCCATCTACTTTCTCAGTATTTCTATAGTGAAAGGCACTAATGATACTCTGAAATCCTACCCATGCAATTTCTGAAGATGATGTTTGCAAAGTGTTTTGATGGTTAAAGATGGTGCCAACTAAACAACATCATTGCTGCCACTGGGACACGTACATGTAGATGCACTGATAATAGGAGGAGCTGGGCAGTTAAGCATACTAGGCAAACAGAGCCTTGTGAAGAAGAGTTTATCTGAAAACTTAAGCATTTTACCAAAGCATTACAAATTCAAATTCACAGAAAGCTAGAGAATAAATTGCTGCATACAAAATTCATATCCAAAGTGCTGAAATGAAATGCTTATGCTGAAAAGAAATGCTGTGTAAGAATTGTTTTGTGTATCAAGAATTTCTTGCAGGAATTTTTTGAAGGGGTAATGTAAGTAAGACTATTTGCTCATTAGCACAGAAGCTAAGCAATCAAGAGATGGGATCCAACAAATATCAAATGCCAGAAACCTCTTATTTAAAAGCCATCATAGCAGCAATATAATCTTTCTTGTGGTGTGTCTTATATGCATCTTGATTGATGAACAGCTAATTAATCTTGTAGGCTAGAAGCTAAAAAATCAGACAGCAGCATGGGTGAGCAATCTTTAGATCTGGAAGAGAATACATTGTAAAATTAAAAGTTTTTCAGATCCACAGCCAGCTAGACATCCTTTATGCTCAGCATAGCATTCATATCTTTTATTATGCTTCCCTGAAATGAGCTTTTTGTTTTGATTTTTTTTTTAAAGTGTTTAGAATTAATAAATCTTCCATGAATCAGCTATAAAGATCCCTATTCTGCTTTCAGTGTCCAGGGCCAGCTCAATCTGTGACTGAGAATATTCTTACTGTAAGACAGTCCTTTTACTTGGGGAACTTAAAGCATTTCAAGTGACACAATACCGAGAGGGGCATGATTTTTAAACAATTTTAATCCACCCGTTTAAAAGGAGAGATGCAGTTTCTACTTCTAATGATATTAAATTCAGCAGTGTAGTCTGAAAAACTCCAGGGAGGAGATTAATTTGGTTAAATGTAGACATATAGAATCATTTAGGTTGGAAAAGACCCTTAAGATCATTGAGACCAGCCATTAACCTAACACTGCCAAGTTACCACTAAACCATGCCCCTCAGTGCTACATCTACCCATCTTTTAAATACCTCCAGGGATGGTGACTCAACCACTTCCCTGGGCAGCCTGTTCCAATGCTTGACGACCCTTTCAGTGAAGAAACTTTTCCTAGTATCCAATCTAAACCTCCCCTGGTGCAACTTGAGGCCATTTCGTCTTGTCCCATCACTTGTTACGTGGGAGAAGAGACCGACCCCCACCTGTCTACAACCTCCTTTCAGGTAGTTGTAGAGAGCGATAAGGTCTCCCCTCAGCCTCCTTTTCTCCAGGCTAAACAACCCCAGTTTCTTCAGCTGCTCCTCATAAGACTTGTGCTCTGGACTCTTCACCAGCTTCTTTGCTCTTCTTTGGATGTGTGTAATGAAAACATCTATAAACTAGGGTGGGTTTTTTTTTTTTGCATTCCATTTATATTCAGTAGCCCTTCTAGGGTGCAGTGCTTTGCATGTGAAATTAGAATGTCTAAATCAATGAGAGGATTTGCATTCTATCTTTTTCTTTTCATTGGCTACAAAGAGAGTATAGGATGACCTGCTCAGACATAGGTTTCAGAGTTCCAAGTGAAAGTCTTGTCTCAAGCAGTGGCACCAATTGATAAAGCTTCATAAGGAAATAGATTTATAGAAAAGATATGGTTGATGAGTTGTTATCTTTTGTATGAATATCTGGCTGGGCTGAAAATTGGCTATGATAAATCTGGTGTGCTTTGAAGTGGATCAGCAATACCACTTGGCAAATCTCACCTACTAAGCTAGGGTTTTTTTCTACTGAGACTGTGGACATAGGGCAGTTCCTGTACAATGCACTTAAGTATACAGTCCAGAACCCACCTGGCAGCGGAGGTGCTAGGTAGCTCATATTATTTGCATGTACTTAGCCTGAAACATCCTGCAGGAATCAAGTATCTGAGGTTCTGCCTTAGGGTTGGGTAGACCTTCACAGCTCTGACCAGAAAGTACAGACCCGTGCTCAGCAGCGGCTCTTCACAACAGTCAGGAGCCACTAGAAATTAGGTCTTATAGGGGGCCTTTTTCTGTTCCGGAAGTCTCCAGTTGCTGTGACTTGCTGTAGTTTCCACAGTCCTGGAAAACTTGCATTCCCTAATAACACAGCTTTTTTGAAGGTGTATATTAAACTAGAATACAGAATATACATTATTTAGTTCGTCTATGTCTCAAGTGAGCACTTTAAAAACGGGATATAGACCTTTCCTGAGCTGTGCACAGTACTCAAAAGACTGTGCCAGATCTGAAACTACCATGAGTTAACAACTATGGGCTTATCATTTTGCAAATTCAATTTTTAAATGAGAACAAGAGAACTTAAACTCAGCTTTCAGGTCTCTCAGGGTTTTTTTCTTTCTGTTCCTTATTCTTCCTTTTCACTGTTCATCTACTGAACAGTGAAAAAAGGACCAGAAGAGTAGAAGTCATTTGGCTATTGATCTAATGTGTTAACACTTCTCCACTGCCATTAGAGCTTCTGTAGTTGGAAAATAAAGCAAAAGAAATAGTCATCTTAAATTCCTCCAGCTGGAATACTGCATCTTCTGACTCCACACTCTTCCTGAGCGGTAAAGACTAATTTTCTTAGTACACTATTAAAAGAAAAAACCCAGAACCACTTTTGGTTGCAAGTTTAAAATGTTAGCCCCACTTATATTTCTCCTTGTCTGTACTGAAGATTAGGACAAGTATAAGCCAAATTACAATCCAGGAGCCATAGGTGTATAGAAGAAGTGACTGAAACAATGCCACACCCCACCCATGATAAACCACAAGTGAAAAAGTATACAGAATATTGCTTCTCCCTTACAAGAATCTTGCAATTTGTGTTTCCAGCTCATAACAGTAGAAATAGTGCACAGGCTAGATGATTTAACAGCCAATAAAACAGTGAATACATCCAAACTACTTGGTACAAATAAAAGGTTAGACCAAGTTCTCACTTGGTTTTCTTCGGCATACATCCAAAATGCCTACACTTGCAATAAGAATTTGTGTAGGGAAGACATAGTATTTAAAATACCAATGGAAATTCAAAGATTCTACTCTACAGCTGTGCTAAAATTCATGCTTTAGGCTATGCCATCAGAGAAAACTAAGCTACTGGTGTGCATCAAAATGAAAACTTGAGGATTTTTATTTATGCATATTGATGCACTGTATTAATGTGGTATGTGCATCTAAAAATGAAAAGTACTTTATCATCTTCTTTGAATATGTGAGGCCAAGATGAGCAGAGAAAGCCCTGCCACAGGAGGCAGACTTCCCTCGTGGTTTTGTGGAATTAGAAATAAAGGTCGGGGCTTGCTCTGTGCTTGGGGCAGTCCTAACACCACTCCAGCAGTCCCTGCATCCTTGTGGCACCCTAAACCCCACGCTGGTGTGAATTTGGCATTCTGAACTGCAGAACCATGCAGAAAAATCATATCCTGGTGTGCCACAGGGAAGGGAGTCATCCCAAAGCCCTGTGCCTCATGGCCTCAGGGCCAGAAGTCATCCTTGGCCCTACTTTTATTTTGTTGTACAGCTGAAGCGACCTTGGCTGAGCCTGCTCTGGAAGGTTAGTTGCTGAGGAGTCTGAATGTTGGGTTGGCTTGCACCCCTTGGTTTGTGTGGTCCACAAAGACAGCCATCGGCTTGTGTCCTGTGGGTGCTATAGGCATTCTCCCTCTTCTTCCTCAAATAAAAGAAGTGTCTTTGCTGCCTTCTTGCTCTCTTGCCTCCTTTCTCTCTGAGCTCTGTCTCTAAGTGGACAGTAAGCATGTGCAAGGGGTGATGGGGTAAAGAGGGGAGAATATTTAAGTATTCATCCTCTGTAGTACCTCCTTTTTTTACTGCTTGCCAGTAGAAGACAAGCTAATTCCCTGTATCTCCTGCTGCCATTTCAAATCCAGCCCAGGCTAACAATGACTGCTTCAATGTATGTAAAATTAGTTTTCCCCAGGTTTCAGTGGATCAGAGGCTGTACCTCACAAAATAATTGATAGCACTGCTAGAAGTCTTAGCAGATAACCCAAAGACTAAAGTCTTGACATCCCCAGAGTTCTCATTGAAGATCTGAGCTGAATCATATCCAAGGGGCAATGGAAGATAATTATGCAGTTCAGCTGCTTTAGTCTGCATACCTGTTTTGGAGGGGAAAAATAGTAATCCGTATAGACCCAGGCATATTCACCAGCTACACGACCTGTACACACACTGTTAACAAAATTATTAAAGGCTTGCGAAACAGTATAGCTTGCCGCTCAAGTATGAACGAGCTGTCTCGTGTTTTGCTGAAGGTCTGATGAGAACGTTGTAGTTCTATTTTACTGATTGCTTCTGTCCTTCTAGAAAAGCTAATGCTTCCTTTAGTTTTAAGCCACAAAGCTGTGTCCAGCTCTGCATGCTGTGGTGTTTCTGCCCCATCAGTTCAGCCATTCTGCTACAATCTGTTGCTAAAATGATTTTACATTTCTTAGAGGATATTGCAAAAATGTGGAAGAAAACAGCAGAGACCTGCTGTGGATTTGGAGGGTCTGAATAAATATGAAGATAACACTGAATCAAAACACCACCACCTCAGTGCCCCTTCCTTAAAGGTTTTGTTATGACCATTTATCTGAGAGCTAGACACACAGACGGCCCTAATCCCCCCGATGTATAGTGCAGTATAAATGTCATGTTCAAATAACGTATTACAATAACTAACACACGTTTCCCACAAAGTTCAGTCACTTTATACTAAAATTGATGTATTCATTTGTTAATATTTAACGTTTCTGCTGTGTGAGCTCCAGTAATAGTTTTCTGTAGGCAATTTGTCTTTTGTTTACAGGCACATATAATTGTATTCGACAGTAGGAACATATAAAAATATCTGCAAATAAATTTTACTCAAAAAAACCCTGACCTCCCCCATTTAAAAATATTCAAGGATGTTGAAGAATATATTTTTAATGTTAAATGAAGAGCAGTTAAACATTTTTCGAACTGCTCCATCTAGCACAGCTGTAAATAACAATCTTTCTGTTCTAAACAGTCTTCTGTTGACTATGTTAGCAAATGTTAGGATTATTTGCTATTAACTGACAATTTAATCTTAGAGTATTTTCATAAAGCTCTGTAGTGTTGACACTAGTAGGTATATCATTTCTTGCAGGTTAGTGTGATGCTGAAAGAATCTTTGTGCAAACATATTTAAAGCTCTTCATCTTTATGTCTGAAGATATTGATATGGATGGAGTTAGAGATATTTATCACTATCCTTACTTTGATCCTCTTCTGCAAAAAGGCAATAAGCTGAAAAATTCATGCATCTGAAGAAGTAGGGAAGACAGTTTCACCTGCCACTGAACGTCCAGGGAAGTGATTCTGCCCCTCTACTCCACTCTTGTGAGATCCCACCTGGAGTACTGTGTCCAGCTCCGGGGCACCCAACATAAGAAGGACATGGACATGTTGGAGCAAGTCCAGCAGATGGCCAGGAAGATGATCAGAGGGCTGGAGCACCTCCCCTATGAAGACAAGCTGAGAGAGTTGAGGTTGTTCAGCCTGGAGAAGAATAGGCTCCAGGGAGACCTTATAGCAGCCTATATAGCAGCCTTACAGCAGTACCTAAAAGGGGCCTACTGGAAAGATGGGGAGGGACTCTTTTATCAGGGAGTGTAGTGATAGGATGAGGGGTAATGGTTTTAAACTGAAAGAGGGTAGACTTAGATTAGATATTAGGAAGAAATTCTTTACTGTGAGGATAGTGAGGCACTGGAACAGGTTGCCCAGGGAAGCTGTTGATTCCCCATCCCTGGCAGTGTTCAAGGCCAGGCTGGATGGAGCTTTGAGCAACCTGGTCTAGTGGGAGGTGTCCCTGCCCATGACAGAGGGGTTGAAACTAGATGATCTTTAAGGTCCTTTCCAACCCAAAACATTCTCTGATTGGCTGACTTCTGGATGTGAGTGGGTACAAAATAGGTGTCTCAGAGATATTATGTGTTGCATAGTGGTCTTTCATCAAAGCAAAATGTATGTATGTTTCCTTGCTACTAGACCAGTGGTGTGTAGTAGGATTCCATTAATTATTATGGAAAACAGATAGCAGTACAATAAAGGCAAATCTTGATTGCAGGTACCAGTGTATGTTACCTGTATGAACAAAGAATGGGTGGAGATCAGTTCACTCTGGTTGATGAGTACTTGAATACTGACATCAGACGGGCAGGGATTCCCAACCTGTGTTCCATTTGAAAATCAACTTTTGCTTGGCCTGCTGGTTTGGATATAAGGCAAATATCATATGGTAAAGTGTGTTTTATAAAATACATTTTTCATTCTTTAAGTAGCAGTTATCAGTTTGTTGCTTTCAATTTAAAATAACTGCTTATTGTATCAGATAGAGGATGCCCTACCTGTGTTCAGGCCATACTATTACCTATGCACAATGCATATAAAACCTTCCAGCTTTCTAAGGCCAAAAGGAAATGAAAACAAAAATGGGACATTTAGGCACTTTCTTAAAGAACGTAACTAAACGAATTGTCTAATTATCTGTTCCCAAGCACTGAAAAATTATTTGTCCTGGAAATTTTTTTCATGGGGTTGGGTCAAGTGAAGGTGCTACAAGTGCACAGCAAAGGGCGGAGTGAAATAAATGTGAAACACAGCAGCACTCAGTCTCAGGTACTTCAAAAGCTGCACTGAGAAGAGACTTTATCTAACATCTCCCACTCTGATGTAAAATTACCGCCTACTTGGCATGTTATTTATGTGTATTCAAAGTCATAGCTACTAGCTTGACTTTAATGCTGATGTTTTAACAATTTTTTGTGTGTGTGCAAGCCCAGCAGAGATGTGCTGGTGGTGAAGGAGGGTCAACGATTTCTTGTATTTTAGCACTGTTTGTTAAGTTCTGGTTTGCATCGGCTGTGCAAAAAATGCTGACAGGAAACAAAATGCTCTAGTGTCAGTGAATCTGTTTGGCCAGAGGATTCTTCGTTAAAGGTAATTATGCATGAGAAGAACTTTGCTTGATTGTCAGCTTGAGTTTGTAGAACTGGCAGATTGGGGAAAACAAAACAAATTAAACTTGCAAATAATGCATACTTTACATGGAAATAACTGACAGACAACAACTTATAAAGTTCTTGCCTGCTGCTTTTATGGCCACTTTGCAGGCAGAACTATCATTTATATGGAAGTAGAAAGCACTACCACCATATCCTGAAGGTTTCATTGGGATCAAGCTAAATCTGTTTAGAATGGGATAGTTGGGTCCAGAACCTCTTCAAAGGCAACATAAAAAACCTGTTGATAAACAGCCTGTCCCTTCCGTGAAACAGAAGCGCAGAAGAAAGTTTTAATAGAAGTGTCTGTGAAGTTTAGTGTCTGTGAAATAGCCAGATTAAAGATAGACTGATTCTTATTTTTTTTAAAAAAGCAGACGTAGATAAGAATTTTCTTTTTGAAGTTGAATCTTTTTTTCTTTTGAAAAACCTGGTCTTGCATAAGCAGGAAGAACTTCATACGGAGATTGCAAAAACAAACAAAAACTTGCCCAAAACCCAGTCCCCAAACCTTCCTCCATGTGAGATCCAAGGGTAACCATGTCCTGGCATCCCTCCAGACCCCTTCCACGCTTCAGCTGGGGAAGAAGGGGAGCGGATTCTCCAGGGCTTCACACAATCCCCAGTTCTCTTGTTTCTCTCTTTAACTCTGGTTTGTAGAGGTGTTTCAAATACCTCAAATACTTCAACCTGATGTTTTGAGGATGAGAAAAAAGATGCCAGCAAATTTAATTTCCAGCTTTGAAAAAAAGTCTGTCATCAAATTGAATTACGTAACTATATATCAATTGTATATCAGAAGGCAAAATACATTAAGAAGATTCAGTAGAAAAAGGAATTGGTTTTAGGAATAAATAAATACAGGTTAGCTATGAAATGTCTTTGTTCAGTGGCTGGGATACGGAGTACAACTGAAATGCATATTTGTTCTACAGCCTTTTTTTGTGCTTTCATGAATGACGGAAGTTAGAGTTGACTAAAAGGAGAAATTACAGAATTGAAATTTATGAGATTTATATATTTGCAATTGCTACTTAATCTTTTACGTTCAGAAGTAGTGAAGATGTAATATGCCCTGAAAATAGAAGACATGGAAGAAAATTGCATCACGAAAATGAATTAAATTGGATTTCAAGCCATCCACTACACAGTGGAAATGAACTTAGAAGAAGAAGATACGGCTTGGCATGCAAAATAATTATTTTAAATGGGTATATGCATTAAAAGTTGTGTCAACATGCACACACAACTCCAGTGACCTTGTCTGGTAAGGGATGACGAATTTTGCCTTCAGACTACTGCAGGCTATTTGGCACTGCACTCCTGTTTTCAAAAAATAGAATAGTTAATGTTATTCTTTATTTGCAGAACCCTTTTTCTCTTAGACTATTGCAAGGCTTTTCAATAAGAAACCTTACAGTATATTTGTGAAACGAGTCAGATATTTTAGATGGGTATGTTGAAGCAAATGTGAAAACAGATCTACCAGAGTTATGTGTCAGTGGCAGAAAGCTGGCTAAAGAGTTCACAAAGAAAACTTAAGTTTGGTTAAACCTGTGGAGGGAATATCCCATGTAGTCCAAACTTGAGAAGTATAAGGGTAATTATCGGAAAGGACTTGTGCCTTCCTTTCTATTCTCGTATTTCAACACTGTCAATAGTTTGTTTTCGCTTTGACAAACTTTGCATAAACTCAGTTAAAGTTTCAAAGTAATGGATTGAGGGGAAATCCTTGGTTGCTTCTCCTTAAATATGTCTCTCACTGGGGCAGCATGGGTGGGTGCAGTCTAAGATTACACGAGTGGTAGGTGAGTCACCTAGGGATTTCAACCACTGTTACAGGAGGCAGGGCTCAACTTTTCCATTTCCTCCCTCAGCTCAAGGAACAACTGGCAAAAATAGAAAAGTCTGTGCCATGTCAGCACATCCAACAGAAAGCTTTGCCTTGTGAGGGAATACGTGTACCCTGTTTGCTGCTGGAGTGAGAGGTACGCAAGATGGATGGCAGTTAAGCTGACTGCAAGTAGTAACAAGGCAAAGGATTATTACTGAATGCTGGAATATTATTTAGTCACATGTCTAGGAAACTGTGGAGGAATCACAGAGACTTGATTATAAAGAAACTTATAGAAAAAAGGACTAGGAATGGTCTCTCTTCTACCTGTCTCAGGCAAATTTATCACTCAATCCATTTTCCAAACTGATCAATCTCCATTTCTAACTAGTTCTGTGCCAGTTACTGTCATTGGAAGATTGTTCCCAAACCTCATTGCCTTGAAGGTTAGAAATGTTTTTCTAATGATGTGTTTGTTCTCATGTCAACATTACCCTTTAGCTAAAATATTATTTTCCCAAGTCTGGCTTTTACTTCAATGATATGTTTGTAGACAGAACCCCTGTCCTCATCCTGGCTGTGATTTTAGCAAGCTCAGTCTTTTGGCAACCTCTTTGCAATTGGATAGTCATTTAAGAATGGATTGACCCAGGAGAATTACTGAAAACACTAGTTACTCTACCTGCTATTTTGCATCCTGTTCTTTCAGAATTCTGCTGTGACGATTATTTGGTCTCAAAAGACCAAATAAGCTCCTTAGCAATTTCTCTAACCTGATTCCCTTTAGCCATTCTGCCTTTTTGTTCCATGCTCGACATCATCTCCTCTGATTGAAATGAGGCAGAGTATTTACTTAGTTTTCGGGCTGTACCTAGATTATCTTTAATCTCTGTCCCATTCTTCCTGCATAGCAACACCATTTCCCCCCCCGTTGGTTTTAACATCCTTTGCAAAGTCTAATTTTCACTGGATGTTGGCATTTCTTCATCTCTAACAGTCAGCGTGCTCTGCTGCTCAGTATTTTCTTGTTGGTTCTGCATACCCAGCATCTGGTCTTGTTGCCACTGTTCATCCTACTGGGCAAGCCTATTTACACATTTAAAATAGCAATTAAGGATTTAAACGAGGAAAACACATTTCCTAAATGCAGTACTGCACTATGCTTCACAACTTCCAGGTCAGGTTACTTTAGCAGCTTGTTTCTGTTATCCTAAAGGAAACTCTCATTAGACAGATGCAACCTTCTCTTTGCTTGCTTAGCATTGCTTAGTATGTACCATTTTGCATTTAGATGTTGGCTTCCAAATTATGTTCTGGGTGAAACACCAATTTGTGTTCTATAAAGATTTCGGTAGCTTTATGTAGCTTCTGCATTCTCTCCTAAATGGTGATCAAATGAAAATTCTCTATTTACTCCTTGGATGACATTTATGGACTGAGTAGAAATGATGTAAAGTGCTCTCTTTGATAATTCAGAGGAAAAACACAACAGTAATATTGGTTTCCTCATGGTAGACATAATTTTTGGTGTGGTGGTGTAAAATGAACACTAAAGACAATTTTGGCAATGAATAAACTTTTATAAGAATGACAGTAAATTAAGCTTGTATATATATATATTTATGCTATCACACAAGTTTTCAAATCTGCCTTGTACCTGTGTTTTGCTAATTTCTTTCCTCATGTTCTCTACCTGCTCCCACACTTCTAATAACAACTCCTTATTTAACGTTGCCTTTTGTTGACTCCCATCATGTTTCTCTTTCATTTGCTTGAGTTGCCTCTTTTTCCTATTGCTGCTTATTTTTAACTCCTACTTTCAAAGCCATTTCTTGCTTCACCTGACTGCCTTCATAACACTATGCTGGTTTTGCCTTGAATATTTTGTAACAGTCAACTTTGAGCACTGTAAGGTCTCTTGCCATCTCGGTGCTAGGGGAGGGGAAGCTGTCCTTTGCAGCATCTGTTGCCTAGCAATCTGTTTCTCAGGTGCCTTTAGCTGTACAGCATTGTGATCAAAGCTTAAAAGGCAAGCGCAAGGGAAAGGGAAAATGGGTTTGAAAAACACTGCAATCAAAGCACAGCACTGGCTGCAACATTTGTGATTTTTACATGACAGTGAGGAGACCCCAGCAATACTTTATGCCCTACCTGCCATTAGGTACAAAAGGCTTAACTCCTTTTGCTAAGTGCGCTGCACCCCCAGGAAGAGAGAAAGCAGTTGTCACCTTCTAGCAGTTCTCCGCTGGACGGTGTGGCATGACTCTGCCTGTCCAAGATTCAAAGTAATATCGTTCAGCCTTGGTTTCTGTTTTTTGCAGCACCTTGGACGTTTTCACTAACCATCAGGCTGCATTCGCACCAGGGGCCAAGGAAGTAGCTTGTTTCCTATAGGATAAAGTTGGCATAGGTGGGATGGAGCACCCTGAGAAGCTCTACTCTTTGTCATCCAGGTATCATTCAGAGTCAAAGACCCAGGCATGGCTTTGCATGTAACAGACCATCACTGTGATCAGCCTGAGCTGTTTCACGACATAGCAACAAGTCCAAACCAGACCCTGCTAAGGGTGCGAAAGTTCCCTGTACCTTACAACTGACCATATTGTGTTCAGGCTTAAAAAAGGTATAAAAAGAAATCTTGTGTTACAACTCTTTGTTAATATAGGTAATGCTCAGGTTCTTGAAATATTGGGGTAAATTTTATTTGTACCATGAAAGTAAGTAATACCATCGCTGAACAAAACTAGATGGAGTGATCAGTACCATTCATGATGTTAGAGGGAAAACGAAATTAATCATCTTTGCAAAACCAAACATACCTCAGTGAGGTCATCTGGATGCAAATGATATCTAGATTAAGACAGTATGATCCCAGCCTAACATAGCATTTTCCAAAACCATCTTTGTACTTTAGGTATTTGAGTTGTATTGACTTTCAGTGCGGTTGAGAATTGAAATAATTTAGGCATTCATACGTGTGTTTTGTCTATGAAGTGACTCCTGAGTAGAAACAGAAGTATGTAATGTTATTAAAAGTTATGTTCTACGTATGGCACATAAAAATCCAGGGATTAAGATAAGCAAATAATCCTAATGACAAAACCTCTCAGAAATGCAAAAAAGTTAGGGTACAATAGCTAAAAAAGACCTCCTGGTAATCCCTTGTTTTTCTTTAAAGTTCACAAAATAGAGGATTTCATCAGCCCATCTTTCAAAAGCATAACAGGGAAATGCAGTAGAAAATTGCAATCAAAGTTACTGCGCCACTAGAGGGTTAAGCAGGTAAGTCCCTTTCCCAGCTAAGTAGCTGCTATGATTTTGGAACTTCACCATGACATTTTCACATACCGTGCTTTTGGCATGTGAGCAAAAAACACACCCTGCTGCTTCTCCTGTTCCTGATACTTTCTCATTTAGAAGATTATTGTTATTTGCAATAATTTTATTTATTACATTTCATGCAAATAAACAAGGTTTTCAGGGAATGGGGTAATTATTAGTACTCTCACCCATCTCCATGATTCCTGTATTTTTGGACTTTAGCCATTCTATAGTGCATCCAAGTTTCCAGTTTAAACTGACAATTTGCCGCCAAGATAACCTTTTCATAACAACCATATAAGAAGGTAGTCAGATGCTTTGTTGACTGGAGAAGTATTAAATCAAGTGTTGATTTGGGATGACTTTTCCCCTAACTTTCTGAGCTTGAAAGAGCACTTTTTCTGTCTGTTTCATGTATGATTTTAAGTTTTCTGAGAAATCTGTGTCCTTACCTATGCTGTATTAAAAATTTAGGTCTTCACCAGAAGGATAAGGGAATGAATCTTCAGAAGTAACAGATATAGGACTTCTAGTCTGAAGGTATTATCCTTTGCAGGGCCGGGGGAGGGAAAGGGGATGGAAATGAAATGGTGAGCGTGGAATTATAGTTGGGCTGAGAGACCCACTGAACCTTTTTTCTGCTTTTGGACTTTCCTGAGCTCCCAGGAAATATGCTGTAGAGATCAACAAATGAGCAAAGACTCTCCCTCCTCTTTAAACTCTTGAAGGGAAAGCATTCATTTCCCTGCTTTTGAAGGCTTGTCTACAAGGGCAAGTTATGAGAAATTATGGTTTTATTTGAAAAATTTTGCACAGCAAGTAATAGCCAAAATGGGTCATTTCTCATTACCCTTTTAAATCTGGGCAGCAGCGAGTCTTTGACACCACAGCACCACACCAAAGGTTAGTCTCATGGTGCTCTCTCCCATCATGGGGCTGGAAGCAATTTGCTGTGGGGTTTTTTCCCCTCAAAGCTTGGTTAGAAATTGTGTAAGAAGCTCAGGGAATGCTGGTACTGAAGGCCAGCAAAGACTGAAAAAAGTCAGCTGTATCGTTCACATGTCTTTTGCAAACTATGCCCATTTTCAAGTTGCTGTCAGCCAGCAGGGAAGGAAGGTGGTGCAGCGAGATCCCCGGAGTCAGCACTGTGGGGATGCTGCTGTCTGCGTGTGCCGTGCACAGCCAGGTGGCATGAACAGCCGGTTGCTAGGTCATTTTGGACAAAGGAGGATAAAATCTAAGGGGTAGTTTTGGTGTGTTTTGCCTGCACCAAATGAACTTCCAGTAGCTCAGTTTCTGGGTGCAGAAAATCAGTATTCATTTTTAGGAAAGGATGTGAAACGTGATGAGGATATATGGGCTGCATATCCTGGGCTACGTCAAAAGCGTGGCCAGCAGGTCAAGGGAGATGATTCTGCCCCTCTGCTCCACTCTCATGAGACCTCACCTGAAATACTGCATCCAGCTCTGGGGTCCTCAGCACAGGGAAGACCTGGACCTATTGGAGCGAGTCCAGAGGAGAGCCACAAAAATGGTCAGCGGGCTGTAGGGTCTCTCCTATGAAGACAGGCTGAGAGAGTTGGGCTTGTTCAGCCTGCAGAAGGGAAGGCTTAGGGGAGACCCTCTATAGCAGCTTTCCAGTACTTAAAGGGGGTCTTAAAGGAAAGATGGGGAGGGACTCTTTATCAGGGAATGGAGTGATAGGACGAGGGGTAACAGTTTTAAACTGAAAGAGGGTAGATTTAGAAGGTGGTGAGACACTGGAAGAAGTCACCCAGAGAAGTTGTGGATGCCCCATCCCTGGCAGTGTTCAAGGCCAGGTTGGATGGGTCTTTGAGAAACCTGGTCTAGTGGAAGGTGTCCCTGCCCATGGCAGGGGGTTGGAACTAGATGATCTTAAGGTCCCTTCCAACCCAAACCATTCTATGATATAACAATGGCAGAAGTGTGAATGCCCTCAGGCACATTTTAGGCCCTTTCTGCAGCCCACTTTCCCTGTGGCTGGAGCCCTGCTCCCTGGTGGAGGGTGGCCAGCCAGGACCAGCCATCCTACTGCTCTCCTGGGAGGCACATTTTATCCTCTGCTTATCGACTGGTTTATGGTGTCTTTTGCTAGCTAGGCAAAATAAAATTTCAGCTGTACTTTCAGTGGCTGCAGAGGAGTATGTTTTTGGAAGATTGAAAGAGGTGGTGCTTGTTGCAGGGCCAGAGGTAGCAGAGCAAGGCTTGTTTGCTGGGTTTTGCACAATGGCTGTGGCAGCAAGAGACAATGTTATCGACAGGTGAAAGTTATGTTCAGAGATACTTTACACAGCTGGTGATACTGTGTTTAGCACCTGCAGTTAATTGTGAAGCCAAGTGGATCAGAAATGCCTTGTCCTTTTAATTGTCATCTACAAGCTCAATTGTCTGTCTACTACCCCTTTTTAATCCTTTTCTATTGTTTCTGCAGAAGGGCAGAGCATTATGTTTACAGCATGGGTGATTTTATAGAAGGGTATCAAACTCACGCCAACAACTCGTACATAAGCAGTGCAAGCTTTACGGCGCTGGAACATAAATCCCCTCAGAAATGGCACAATGATATAATTGAATGTAACAATGTGGATGTGGAAAACTGTGTTTAAGACTATCTAATTCATTCCAACTCTTGCTCTTCCTCTCAGAAGAAAGTGTGATGTTGTGTTTGCTTCCTAGAAGCTTTGCTTTTCCTCTCAGTGCTGAAGAAAAGTGAAAGGCTGCTGCATGCAGGAGGGAAGATGATGGTCTCAGTATTCACTGCTGAGTGGTATACAGCTTATGCATTGCTCTCCATGAGGGGCAGAGCTTCATTAAGGAAGGGTAGAGGGTAACCATATGGTACCACAACATTTTCCGTTTCTATCTGTTTCTGCACCATCTCCAAAAGCTGTTTTTCCACGCCCCTGCCTCTTATAACTCTCTCCTCTTTCTACAAGACCTTTCCTCACTTTTTTCTCTCCCTTTTCTGGTCCCTGGCCAGACTTCAGGTTCTTACGTGCTCTGCCATTCCCTTTCCAGTTCCTGACCCAGAAATCTGTCAGGTGTGCTGGGGTGTTGCTGGGACAAAACTGAAGCAGTGGTGGAGCAGGGGAAGGAGTTAAAACCGGAGACTGGGAAGCTTTGAAACAGAACACAATAGTTATTGTGCTAATTTTCATCTCCATAGCAACACTAATGCGAATTTTTTCCCTCACTCCTGGAATTCCCCTCCTATGGTCTCATCCTCGGCTGAGCTGAGCCTGGGCTTAGCCTGGAGACCAGCATTGATTGGTACAGGGGCTTGGAGGGTGCCTGTATGGTTTTGAATTGGTGGAAGGGCTGTTGGAAGATTGGTGAGAGGCAGAGAAAAAAAAAAAAACAAACCTCCTTGTGCAACTCTGCTGGGTATCCTCATGGTGAGGGGACAGACACAATCAGGAGGTTTGCCACCGAGGAGCAAGAAGGGTCTTGCTGAAATGGCAATGGCAGCTGGCACAATAGGCAGCAGTGTTTCTGTTGGAAGGATTCTTGCAGAGGTTCTATGAGGATGAGAGGTCAATATTGCTCTTCTAGGTGACCCCTCTTGCCTTTGAATGTATTATCTTTAAATTTGGGTTTAGATCATCCAAAGGTCTGCATAAATTGCATAGCAAAAATAGGCTTTTGAAATAACTTTTCTGAAATCAACTCATTAATAGTGCTGAGACTGTGATTAATGCAACTGAATATCTTAAAATCTGTATGTATCTTTAAATACCTTACTTTGGGTAATATATCTTATAAAAGGTAAACATGAGTATCATTCAAACTGTAAAGCAAACTACATTTTCTCCTATACCTGCTAACTTGGTAACCATGCTTGCATTATAATAAACTTGGTTTTTTAACCCTTGTGGTACCATCATACTGAGTGAGAAAAGGTGGTTAGCTGGGAGGAAGGAGACTTTTTGATATTCCATAAATGCAAGTGTCCCAAGGTGTATTTGTCACTGCTTAACACTGCTGCGCCATTTGGAGAATGCCAGAGGGCAAACTTTGAAAAGGCATAGGAAGCACCAAGAGGGAGAAGAAAATGTTAGAAAATGCTGTTGTGACAGATGGTGAGATGGTAGGCTGTTCTCAGATGGAGTCATGTTGAATAGCTTTACTTCTCCAGTCTGGACAGCTTCTCAAGAACAGGCTGGGGGCAAAAATGTCCAGAAAGCCTCAGAATATCTTTCATCTGTGAACTTCAACTACCAGCAGATAAAAGTTAGCTAGCAGTTCTCTAGGTAGCTGTATCAGAGTTGAACATGTTCTGCTGGCAGTGTTGGCTGTCCACCAAGATCTATCAGGAGTCCTGGCTTGAATTCATTATGCCTTGGCTGAAAAATATAAGTGCTGGCCACAAAACATGGGAGTGTGATGGTGGCCTTCCTAGCAAACCACCAGCACCATTTGGAGCCAAAACAGCACCTGCTGGAACCCTTTTTTGTCAATGGACCTTGACTTAGCTTGCAGTAGTGGAGTATCCAGATGTTCCCTTCTGAGCTAGTGGCCCTGCTGGATGTAGAACATCAGGTCTGACAGCTAGAACTGGGCACAGAGGTATTTCTATTGAGTAGATGTCTATTAGAATTTGCTCAGGTTTTGACTAAATGGCTGTTGCAATCTTGAGAAAGTTACGTAGTTCTGCAGCTGGAATGCACTCAGCTATGCAGCAGCATTTAAAGTGGAAATGACACCTAAGCACCTCATGGAAACAGTGAGCTTCCAGGTAAACTGAGGGCACAATGAAGGAAAGCTGCAGGAAAGTTAACTCAAAATATAGAACTGCTTGCCTTATAAGCTGACTCTGAAGATGAATTGATAAATCGTTTTCAGCCAAGTGTTCCATTTCACCAAAAGTATATACTAATTATATAGATGTTATCCTACATACATGAAGAATTCAATTAAAAAAAAAAAAAAGGAATAAACTTAAGCATCTTTTACTTCCTCCACTCCCTTCTGTCCATTCCTTCTCCCATCTTTCAATCACATAACCTTAATACCCAAATTAGAGACCTTCCTTTCCCCACACATTCAGAGCCTATTGCGTACATGTAGTTTCCAGAGCACTGAGTGGGCTTGATGTACCATCAGGCTGGAACGTGTTAGGAGCTAATTCTGGGATGCGTGAGTACAGGAATTGTCATGGGAACACAGCCGATAATCAAGAAGGATAAAAATTCCAGTAGGAAAACAGGCTATGGGAGGCTTCCGTCATGTTGCTCAAAACAACCTTAAAAAGATAATGATTTTGCAATTATTTCAAAGGAGACACCATGCAGTAGAAATCCCTGACAAAGCAAATCACCAGTAATTAATAAAAAAAGGCACTTTAAAAAAGTAATTTCTTCCAGTCACACAAGGACCTAAAACTGTCCTTCCCCTAGACCCTATTTATGAAAAAATAAATAATTTGAGTAGTCAGTTTCCCTCTGATTGAAACTCTGCTAATTAGCATTGTCAAAAAATACTTTCTCACCTTTTTTTTTTTTTTTTTTTTTTTTTTTTTAAAAAAAAAAAAGGTTTTACANTTTTTTTTTTACTGACAGAAAAGGAAGGTTTGAATTAACCTACCACATAGCCAGCCGGTAGCCTTTTAATCCAGGTTCCTTGGGAAGTGATGCTTACAAGATCGTGCTGTCTGTCAGTCCCCATGAGTTCCTTTTGAACTCATTGCCTAGTTTTAACTAAACTTGCAGAGAGGTCAAGAGTCTCTATACATTTGAAAAAATATGCTGCCAAATAGACGCAAGGCAAGCCCCCGTTAATGAAAAGGCCACAGAGTGTGTTCAACATATTATTAGACATCAGAGAATCCATATGAGGGAACAGAAGGACTCAAAACTTTTATAAGAACAAGAACTACAGGAAAGCAAGCTTCAAAAGTTTCACTACTCAGATAACTTGTTGGGAGTCGCTATACTAAGCTCTATGATATAAGTACTCTTAATTTTTTAATTCCAAACAGTGCAGGGCCTCCTGATAATTAAGGTGTCAACATTTCAGTGATGAAAAGACGTATTGAAAATCAATGATCAGTTGACATTGCTGCATGCAGGGAAGATGGAAAGGTCTTGCAAAGGTCTGCAGAACCAGCTGTGAAAGCCTTCTGTCACCTTGCTGGGAGGGCAGTGCTGTAAGACTGAACCATCATTTGCTAATTCTTATCATTTAAACTTTTGCATGTTCCCATACCAAGACAACAGACTCAGTAACCCTGAACTCGAAGCTGCAGGGAAGCTCATTACAGGAAGATCTGTCAATCTGAACAATACACGCGTGGCCCACCCTTGCAGAGTTCAAGTACCTCTTACTCTTCAATGTATTTTTCTTCCTAGTTCTTTGCTAAAGAGGGGAATGCTCCTCACCTTGCCTTATGAGTCAGGAAAGCAAGACACAGGGAGACTAAATGGCGAGACCAAGGTCACGTGCTTTGGCAGAGGATGAAGTTAAACCCAAACCCTCTGAGCCGCGGGTCAGCAGTGACTCCGAGAGCCATGCTGCCGGAAGGGGCAGCTTTGGGCTCCCCGCAGGGTGGAAAGCTCTTTGATGTGATCTCTGCCCTTCTTGCTTCCTCAAACCAGCTCTGGGATTCCTGCTTGCACTGTTTCAGGTCGTACTTTGGCATATCAGACGTCCTGGAACTAACCATCACGCCATTGCTTTTGAAGTGACTTTTATGTATATCCCAATGCAAGACTCAGTATTACAAACTTGCTTACTGTCGTGGTTTGGGCCAGATTGGCCCAATCCGGTGGAACGACAGATGCTCTCTCTCTCTCTTGCTTCACTCCCGAAGGGAGGCAAGAGANGAACGGTTTCTGCATAACATGCCGTTAATTTCAGCAGTTAGAAGAGGCCTAACTATAAAGTAAAGCCACTGAACAAAATTGGTCCTGTTTTACCTCAAACCAGGACACTTACAAAAACGGCGTGCTACCCTCCCTTTCAGCATTCATAAGCTATGTCCAGAAATACTCCAAAGTAGTTGCTAACAGCCTAGATTGTGATTCTGACTGCATAAAAGATAAGTAATTTCAAATTATGAAAACTAACTACTTACATAATTTGATTTATTCTGTTATATTCTCTGTCAGTTTTTAATCACAGCACCTTAACCCCAGGTAGTGCTCTGTTAAGGCTGAACTGACAGTATATTGCATGGCTCTGAAAGGTCTAGTGAGAGTGCTAGGGTGGTATGAGAGAAAAACAGGCAGATGATATAACAGAAATTCTATTTCAGTCTCTTGCCTGTAATTATTCCATCTCCTTCATGTTGTCTGTGTTTATTCTATTGCATTTTGATTTAGCAGCCTCTTTAAGTTCATGCTTAATATGTATACCTACATTTTGAATACTACTCTTACTGGAATGCCTAGTTCAGACTTCCTGAACTTTTGCAATCCGTTAATGTTTCCCCCAGCTCAGAAACGACTTTCATGTTTCCCCGCTTCAGACAAGCAGGCACTGTTCTAGAGTCCAGCCCAGCTCCTGCCTTCTTGCTAAGGAAGAACCACCCTGCAGCCCACTCGCAAATGCTGGTGTGGAGCATGTTCTCCAGGGCAAAGAAACTGCTCATCATTTAGAGGAACCAGGCAGGGGAGGAAACTCCAGAACCAGCAGATCCCTCACAGCCCACGTGAGGCTGGAGGTAGCAGCAGCTTTTGTACCTCCATTAGCTTGGTTTCCTCAGGACGGTGCAAGGAGGAGAGGCGGTTTCTCAGACAGCGTGGTCCAGACCTCCAAGACAAGCCGCCTGCCTTCAAAACTCCCTCACAAGCAGTGCTGTAGTCAGCGCTGACCATAAAGGGGTGGTGGTGGCTTGCGTGTGCACCTGAGAGGAGGCAAGTTAACAGTAGGACAGCCTGTTCAAATCGGGTTTTGCTTTTATAGTCACACACATAGCCCAGTGCCACAGGCTGTGGATCTGCCTCCTTCTTATCACAGTGGAGAATCTGAAAAGCAGAGACTGCACGAGGAATATTTTTATCTTTTCAATTTATTTGTTGATGTACTTCCTTAGTTCTGATAGGGATCCTTCTTCTACCTCCCATCGGCTCCACCAGCCCCATGTATAAAACAGGGTAAAAAACAGACAACCACTTGCAAACAAAAAAAAAAAAAAAAAAAAAAAAAAAAAAAAAAAGGGTCTGGGCATTGAGTACTTACAAGTAACTTGGAATCTAAATTGCAAACAAACAAAAAGCATCAGAGTCGCTAGCTGGATAACCTTTCAGAAGGCAGAAAGATTGTCTGAATTACCTCTTTAGTTCCTTCCTTGAGCACACTATCATCACTTTGATCTAAATTGAATTGACTCTAAGCCAGTTTATTGCAGCGTATGAGCTGCTCCCCTGTAGATGCTGGAGATGAGGCTCTCGCCTGAAAGCCAGGTGTGACACTGCTCACTCTCAAAGGCACCAAATGAGAGAGGTGAGAACAGATTCTTATAGTACTTTCCACTACAGAGATGATAGAAGAAAAACTGATTCTTACTTTTAGGATAGGTTTTAGAAGGAGGTGAGGATGCAAAGAAAAGAGAGGTATTTTTCTCCCCCTCCTCCCCCTGCCGGCTGCGCCCCCCTCTAATCAAAACTACCTTCTCTTCCCTGGCTGGGAGGTAGTTGTGGTCTTAGAAGGAGAACAGTTCTGCCCACAGGGTCTCTCCACCCCTCCAGGATATTCCTTTGTTGCAGCTCAGCTGTTTCAGAGCTGGCAGCTGTTGTAGGCAGGAAGAGGAGAGTCTGAAGAAAGGAGACAGGCTGCCAAAGTCTTTCTTACCGAAAGCAAGAGCAATACTTCTTGATCCGTACTTTTATTGATTCCTACAACTCTCTAAAGGGCAGTACATCCAGCGATAACACTTGCGTGACAGGTGTTCGTCCAGAAGATTTGTAACAGGGAACATGAGGAGTATGATCTGTTCTCATTACCACAGAAAGAAGCTTTCTATTTCAGTCAGGACGAACAAGTCTCTTATTTCCTGTCTTCTTCAATTACTTCACCAATTTATTAAAATCTATATTTTTATATTTTTAATATCCCTGCAATGCTTTGAGTTCTTAGGTCAGTGACTCATACCTACAGCTGTACAAGACCAAACCTCTTTTATATAAATAGCTTAATTTTCAGGTTGAACATGTAATTTTATCATTCTTCAAATCATCTACGCTACTCTGGATTAAATGAAGGAGTTTCCAGAAGGTAAATGTGTTTGGGCTCAACAGACAAAGCTTTATGTCAGGTCACTGCCAAAGAAGTCTACACAATATTGTCTCAATAAAAATGTGAAAGTAAAAATCAGTTAGTCACAAACGTACTACACCTTAGATATGCAGAAAAGGCATCACAAAATTATGACACTGGAAAAGTAGTTCTCTCAATAACAGTTAAGGAAACTTTAAAAGAATTGGCCACACCTAGAATAAAAATTGCTTTTATGAGGAAAAAAAAAAAAAGTCAGTAAAAAAGTCAGAATTGCATTTCTAAGTGAAGTAAGTTCTGATGAATTAGATCAGCTCCTGACTTGTACAGTGCTCCTTCCTGTGTAAATGGTGCTTTGTCCTACATGTATTTTCAACACGTCTCTCTGTCAGCCTGCCTTTAACTTCAATGCAATAACATAGAGCCTGCCTAGATTCCTGTGCCACTTCCATCAAAGTGCCTCACAGGTTTAGGAAAGAAGTAAAAATATATGCACTTTCCCCTCTCTTTCTTTCTTGGTTATATACCTCTTTGATACACACTGGAATTTGGATTTCAGTAGACAGATGCATCCAGGTCAGGAAAATATCATTTGCTTTCTCATCTTTCTGCATTTTAAGCCCATTTTAATCCCAATTTTTTACAGATAAATTCTGGCCAAGTCTGTTTTCCCAATATTTCGTACAAAGATTTTTCTTGTGAATTTTTTGATGGAGGCAAAGATGAGCAATTTCTAAACCACTAGATGAAGTTCCCTTTGACTCTTACAAGCTGATAGTCATGCTGCAACAGTCCTGGTAACTGCGCAGATGGTCACCAGTTTAGTCTCACCATGCACTTGAGAAGTCAGTCAGCATCACTTAGAAAGATGAGAAGCAAATTCCCTGACCTAGCACATCATCCCTGGCTTTGTCCATAGGCAGGGGTCTGCCTCTCTCTCTGAATCCATAAAATGAAGGGAACAGCCACATTTCCACCTTACAGACTGTGGTGGGACATTCAGTAAAAAATGAGTGATACTAGAATAGGGGAGACCACATGAGCACTTTAAGGAAGAGAAGCATCTCTTGTTCGGCTGTAGCAGAAAGCATTTGCCAAAGAGAATCAGGACTCGTGCTCCTCTTTCTCTGTCCTTGCCTCAGGATATGTCCAAATACAGCAGATACAGCCCATTATTGCAAGTGATTTACATGGATGCAACACTGTACTTCTAGTGTATTTTTTCTGCCCCTCCCC
>VYXH01002955.1:0-73577 GCA_013397275.1 Burhinus bistriatus | reverse complement strand
CTGCATCAGGTAGCCTTCACAAACAGGTCTTGAGAAAGAGTAATTTAGTGGGATTTTCTGCAAATAGGTATTGAAAAGAAAAGAGAAGTTTGCCAAAAGGATGTTCCTCTCTTCATTTGGATGTAAATCAAAAAATGTTGAGTGTTGCATCCCTTGAATTTCTTCTTATTCACTTTTATTCCAGCAGAGGTCAGCTCTGCCTGTGTTGGGGAAGGGTAAAGCAGTTCAAAGTGTGGGCACTTGCACACCTAGCAACACAAAGCACTGGTTTCTTCCTGCTCTCCCCTGACAGCTACTAACCAAAGCCCGTTTCAGGCCCTCTTAAATGGAGAAAAATGTGCTTTGAACCAGCTCATCTGTACCTTCAGGGGTTCCCTTACAAGCTGCTTAGAGAGCCATTCTTGCTGCTGTTGTGTGGCTCCAGGCCTGTTTGAGAACAACCTGTCACGTGCAGGAGAGCCAGAAAGCATGGTCCTTCATGGGTTTGAGACTGCTGCAAAATGGGAAACCCCCTAAGAGCAAGAAGTTGTGTCTAGAATGTGCGTTCTAACTACTAACTATTAGGGAAACCAGAATACTGCCATTGTGTTGCAATTATCTTCCTTTACTGCTGTGTCAAAACTGTTAAAAAATGAAGGTCTCTGTGCTCAATAATCTTTTGTCAAAGTTTGTTCTGGCAAAACGATGTGGGTGTATTCACAAATAATTTTACCACATTAAATTGCATCATTCTGGTGGATATGTGGTTCACCACGGCTTTTATTTCCCCAGTTCCATCAGTTGCAGTTGTTCCTCAACTTTAGATCTTCAGAACACAAGACAAGAAACAGTTTGATGCCAAAAGCAGAATGTTTCTTCAAAACTGTGTAGTTCTAATCTCTGGTTCAGTGTCCCTCAGTTAACATTTTTATTTTCCAGTTTTTAAGTGTCAATGTGCATTTCACATTTTGCACCTAAACAAAATTCTCTTACCTAGTCACTGGAGTTTGAGTGCTGCTCTTGCAAGTGACAGCTCCTCCCACCTTTCTTTCCCCCTCTCCTTTTTGGTTTCACAACCTAGCCTTTTCCTTATGCCTTCTCCTCTTTTCCCACTAGTACCCACGGAGGAAACTGTGTTTAAATGTTCAGAAGTACTGTTTGTAGCAGAATGCTGTATTATATAGCCCCGAAAATATGCAAGATGCATTTATCCTCTTTTCTTTTTAAAGATTAAGTTATTGCTACATTCAGAATTTTTGCTAGTTGTCATTAATGATTGACGTGCTTTACAGACCTTTGAAGTTAGAAATTAATGACTGCTTTTCTGGAATTAATCATGCTTTAGACAGAAATCTTTCATGTAAGCAGCGGTGTGAACCATTGAGACAGCAGCTGCTTATGAAGGATAATGTCTAAAAAACCCAGAGAATCTCACTGTAAATCTAATGTCTAGTTTTTCTCATTCACATTTTTCACACTTTTCTGGTATGTTTTTTGAATTTAGCTTTTTGATAGTTTCAGTCGAGCTATGCACACCTTTTCTTTCTTTTATTAGAGAGATTTAGCAGTTTGAAATGACTGAAATGACTAAACGTGGTCTGCTTATTTCTTATGTGTAGCAATATATGACAGGAGAAGAGTACCATTAGCCTAACAAACTACCAGGAGACACAATAAATAGTTTCAGTACAAGACCAAGGATGGGGCTAATGAGCAGCAGACTTGACTTGTTACCTGAGAATTGAGAGAAGACACATAACTACACAAGAAAGAGGTAATTAAGGTGTAGCATCATGGTGAACTTGCACTCCGTGTGTGGTTGCGTTGGCCCAGCTGCAGCCTTTTGGAGTGTCAGATCAATGTTAACGAAAGCAAGCAAAGTCATTTTCCATTTTAGCGCTTGTTTCTCCTGATGGTGTTATCTGTTATAGGTCAAGCAGCTACAGATGACAGCTTAATAGGTCATCTCAAAAACAAGATATACACCCAGAGCTGTTGCTGCCGATTAGAGATCACATAACTAAATGCAGATGACACACTTGGCTTTTAGGTGGCTACAGCGGATTGAGAATTCCAGTGTGAATATCAAATCATGTAATGATATCATATATACACAGCTCAGAGACCATGCAACTGTTTCACCAAAGAGCAAGTAATTTTCTAGAAAACTGTCAGTGTTTGGAAAGCTCCCATTCTTTGCTGTTACTTGGGGACCTGGATAGCCCACCACTTAGGGGTACCTGCTGCCAGTACAGACAGTCATGAGCAGGCTTCACTCTTAAGCCCTCTTTACTTGTCTTTCTTTAGTAGCTGTATCCAAAGACAGGTCTTTTCTAGGTCGCATTTGTCTTTTCAGAGAGTTCAAAGCACCGCTGACTGTTGTGCCAAAAACTAATGGAGGCATCCTAGGCTGCTCATCTTGCTGCTTCATTTTGTCGTCTGTCTGGCAGTAACAGGCTTGCCCTGCACTGAAGAGAGCCTTGTCTGCTTTCCCCAAGGAGACAACTTAGTGTCACTAGGTCATTGTCAAAATCTGAAATGCAAACAAAAAACTTAAGCCTGAACCAAGCATATCTTAAACAGAAAAGATGCCTGTATTGCTGAGAGATCTCTGCTTCCTAGCCTAAGGGTGGCTGGTGCCCACAATATTCATGTTAACTCCACTGCTGTGACCCCACTGCATGGCACCTAAGAAGGGTCCCTGTGGCTGAAAGACATTATTACTATTTTTCAGAGGTTTTATTGTTCAAAATACCTAAACTGATGTGAGGGATGACCCAGTGGAATGGTAGCTTGATAGCATAATACCAAGGGGGAGACAGGTTGCATGGCCTTGGACGTGGCATGAGGGCTTGTGAGCCCTTATGGGCAGAAGGTCTGCTGGAAAATGCTCTGTAGGTCAGAAAGATCCCAATCTGGGTATAGTCCTGGCTACTGTGCTTATTTGAAATGGCCTCCTCAGCAAATCACCTCCAAATCCACACCTGGCTTTTGTCTTGGAGGAAATTGGTTGGTTTGCTCTATAACAGGGTCCAAAAAAATTAACATTGATGCATTTTGGGTGATCAGGACATAGGGATTTAACAGCAGAAGTGACAGTGTACACATACCCACAGATCCTCATTATTAATAGAAAATAGTTGTTTATTCTAGATACAAACATCCTAAAATATTAATTAAAAACCAAAAACCAACCAAACAAACAAAATCCCAAACCCCACAACCACCCAAGGCTTTTGGTCTAGATGAAAAGAAACACACATTACATCTTTTCCAAAACAGCAGGGGCCTTTTTTGCCGTTGGCAACTGTCACTCTTCAGGTAATTTCATAATAAGACCTGCAGTACAGTCCTTGAGAAGACTGAGGGTTGGCAGGAACAAAAAAAATAAAAGCCCTCAGTAAAAGGCAGAGTGAGAATGAGCTTAATTTATAACTCTAATGTAAAAATTCTTTGTGCAGAAGAGATGGTAATGATGCCATCATGTTGGGCAAGCCCCATATAGAAGATTGTTTATGTAGATACAAGTGTTAAAGAGGACAGAAGGGAAGTCATTTCCCTAGGAAAGAAATCAACAGCTTTAAACGCATCTTTCACAGAGACCAAAATGCTATTAGAGTTCTAAAGTTTGACTTTCCTGTTTTCTTGAGAGGATAATTACATTATTTGCTTGTTTTGTCTGGTATATTTGGATTTTTTCTATGTCATTAAATAATGTCAATGTCATTTTTTGCTCCTGGCTGCTCCCTCGGGCGGCCCCTGGCCCTGGTTCATCCCCGCACTGTGCTGGGGCTGTCGATGGGTCCCATTACCAGCGCTTGGCTCTGCCTGCCTGCACTTGGCCGTGCCCCCTCGGTGAGGCAGTGCCCGTGCTGGGGTCACCTTGGCTCCCAGCACATCCCCCATGCAGAGCAGCTCTGCTCTCGCCGTTCCCTGCATGCCCAGATTCAGGATGTGGGTGGCCATGTAGCAGTTTTTCAAAAAGGATCCGCCGGTGACATCATCTGAACATGAATCAGCTGCGTGATATTGCTGACATATATTGGGACGTACATCTCTGCCCGGTCAGTCATTTCCGCTGTTGCGTTTGCACTCTTGGTTGTTCCTGCCCAAGAGCATCCTTGATACTTGTTCTATTGAGCTACCTTTCTTACAACAACTTTAAATTCTTACTCAGTTGTTCAACTCGTTTGCATTCCTCCTCAACCTTGTATCACCTGCACACTTACCAAGTGTGCAAGTTATTCCCTCAGCTAAACTGTTAATGAATAATTAAATACTAATTATTATTAAACTAGTAATTAAAACATTATCTGATACCCAGGAGAGCCTCCTGTACAACCACAAGGGGCGCAAGCCTTTCAACTTGACAGTAATTGTTATAATGAGTTATTAAGACCTATTTTCTGAGTAAAGTTTTTCAGACAGTGGTACACATGCCTCCTAGTATTTTCACCCAAAGGACAGTTACTGCTTTGTGTCTGTGGCAATGTTAGAAGCTTGCCCTGTAGTTACTAGGATTTATTACAACACCAGTTGGAGGAAAATACTGTGATAATTGACTGGGCTGCATCTGTAAACAATACAGATGTGGTCCAAATTTGCCTACATCCTCTGGTGGTTGAGATACCGATAAACCACAGCCTGAAATCTTTCCCAAAGATCATCTTTTGATAATAGACCTCTCTGGTTCAGTTGTCTCTCTCGGTTTCAGAGCACCCCCTTCTCGTCAGTGACTCAGTGATCCACAGTCATCGCAGTGAGTTGGGAAACTTGTACTCCGTGGGCTCCATCACCGCCTACTACAGTGGTTTGTCCAAGCCATGCTGATCTTTTATAATCTAGCACAAAGCTAAGGATAAGAGAATGAGTACTGATAGCTACTTTTTTTCCCCATATTGAACTTTATAGATAATTTTACGCTTAGTACAAAGAAATTTAATGCTATCAAATCAACAGCGTTTATGCGAGGTAAAAAGACAGGAATACGTTCCTTTTCTCCCAGAGGAAGGATCGCTCTTCTTCAGCAAAAGATCCAATTAGGGCCCAAATCTATGCATCTAGAGACTAACAAATGTTGTTATAATACAAAGAAATCATGTGTGCTTGCAACTGGAAAATGCTTGTCTCTCATGTATTGCAGCAGCCCTACAGCAAGTGTTATGCTCACTGGCTTCTGGGCTCAGGGAAAAACAACAGCCATGATGATTATTGCTGCCCACACAGAAAGTTTTTCAGGGCAGTGTCACTGCTTTCACATGAGCGCAATCAGTAGCAATCCAGGAATTCAAAAGACCAGGAAACTCAGACAGCTGAGGATGAGGAGATCGTGGTCTGACTAAAACCTAGCTGCTGTGAGGCAAGAAAGATGGTGAGACTGGGAGAAAGAGGGAGGAGAGAAGATGCGACGTGATGCTGAAGTCATGCTGTGCTGCTGACCTTAAGAGTGATTCACTGAGCACCGTGTCCTCTGTCAGAGGTAGGAAGCAATAAGCAGAGAACATTTGGCATTCCCGTCCATGAAAAGACCCAAGCCAACTGTTCTGCTCTCCTCATTCAGCTGCTGTAGGAACCAACTACAGACAGCTCTAGGAAGGAAGTGTTACTACGGGGAAAAGGAATGAAACTTGATTAAAATAAACTTTTATTCCCACTACTGTGAAAAAGGGGGAAGAGGAATCTGACTGTTGTCTGTTTGCCCATAATTTTTATTGCAGACATGACTACACAGTTACAGGTATAGTAATTAAATGCTCATAAATTCTATTTTGAAGGTCAAAAGTTTCTAAAATTGTCTCATTTTTGATTGTGACTTATAGCAGCAGAGTTCAGAAGTTCTCCTCAAGTCAGGAGAAGCTGCCAAATGCAACCACACTTCAATAGGTACAAAGTACCCTTTGGAGGAATTCCTGGTTTTGCGTTATCATAAAACATCCATCAAATTCTAATCACTTCTCATTACTGCACAAGCAGTAGCTTTTCTGGGTTAGGTAAGCCCATTCCAGTCCTTCTCACCTAATCTGTCCAAAATTTACGTAATGGATCCGACCTTTCTGTGACTCTTAGTTTTTGTTTCTGCTCTCCTTTCCTCTTTCTCCAGCAGGTCACATTCCCAATGTTCCTTCATAATTCATTGCAACTTTTTGTTCCTTCACATGAGTTTTATATTTGGCCTCCATGATATCGGTGTGTGTGTGTTTCTGTACATACACATATAAGCACATGCACATATTTATACACAAGTAGGTAGTTAGACCACCCTAGCTTCTCTTTGCACCTCATAGTGACAGTCCTGTTAATAAGCTGTCTATGCAAACCAACATTCCCCGTGGCAGAGAATGACTTTTTAACTGTTTCGCACCTAAGGCATAACTGCTGGGTTTGCACATAGGCCAGCTGACTTCCTCATTCTTTTTTGGATGTTTTTGCCTCAAACCTTTATATTTTCCAACATCAACAAAACCCCAGTTCAGTTAAAGCTTGAATAAGTAATACTGTCATTTAACATAGTGGAGCAATTGTTTCTTATAAAATGCAATGAATTAGGCCCAAGATGATGACAGACCATTTCCAGGGAAAAATAAAAAAAAAATTGAATTTAGGTGGCCATTTTTATTTCACTTTGATAAACCCTGTCTTCAATTTTGGGCTGCTTGCCACTCAACTCAAAGCTTTCAAAATTCAGCTTGCATTTTGACAAGAAGAAACAATGCTTGAACATATTCAACAAGGCTACTTGCTTGTATACTGATGTAGTTTTCCAAAAGACAGTATCACAACTAGTGCTTTATAGAAATCCTCTAATTTTCCAATGAAGCCAGTGATGTGGGAGTCCTTACATGGAGGTTTTTGTGGTGCTGAGCTGCTGACACTTCATGGTAGACCAAGCCACGTTTGCTACTTAAAACTAGCTATGAGACCTTTACTCTCGGGCTTTCTGCCTCTTTCCTGCAGAAAACCTGCAAATGCATACACAGAGCTGCACAGCTGTAAGAGTCGAACCCAGTTTCACAACTTTTCCTTTTCCAAGAAAGCCACCCAAATTACAATGTGATACACTCCTACTATAGGCAAGGGGAACTCCGTAGTGTTCGGTGAATTCTTAGGATGTCTAGGTCTGCATGGTTTACTGTACTCCCATGTGCTTTCCTTCCTCCAGGAACTGCAGGAGAACCGAGGACATGGAGAGAGTGTGAAGGAAATGACAACCAATTCCCTTGTCCTGCTCCATCATTAATTTGTAAGATGAACCACCCTGAAGGTAACACTTGAAATTAAATATACATTCCCAACACTTTCTGAAGTGTGCCCTGGTCTTAGTCACTATTGTGAAGGGTGTATACTGAAGGACTTGCTTGTCTGCCAGGAGCAGCTGCCTTGTGCAACTTTCCCACCGTGGACATCAAATGTCAACTGAAAAAATACTTTGTTTTGTTCTTGCATTGAAACTTTTCCAGCTTTATTACAGTTGGAAACATAATGTAGTAGTAGAGGGCAACATGATGTCTGATATATATAATGAGTTTGCAAAAAAATGTAACCAGGGGGCACATTTTTGACAGAATCACTTCTTCACACAGTAGTTGCGGAATAATGGATCTTATCGACTGATCCTTCTTGCTAAATGCTATGACAAAGTAAATGAGCATTTGTATAAAAATACCATAACAGTTGAAGTTTGAATTAGAGATTCTGTAACCTTTGTTTGTGATCATAAATTACAGAGAAACCCCTGCAGGCAAGAATGTAACATTAAAAAAAAAAAAAAAAGGGACGGGGGGGAAGCATCCAAAGCCAAGAGATACAACCCACCAAATACTGAAAAAGCATGATATTGTGTACCTAACGTTAATCACTTAAGATCCTATAGTACAAATTCCCTCCAGCAGTTTCTAAAGCTATCTCACAGGTTAAATGTGCACCCACAGGTGGAGATTAGTCATTCAAAAGGCAAAGGTATAAAAACTGATTTCAAGTACTAAAGCTGTCTTAAAGTAATTTTCTCTTTCATTTTGAAGCTATGCATATTTCTCGCCCTGTTTCTGGATGAAGGGCTAATACTAGGGGCAAGCCACTGAGTCTGGCAGTATATAAGGCTTTTTCCAACAAATAACTTAAAGAATATTGGGGCAAAAAGATGTTACTCTTTCAGATCCAATACCTTCAGTTGTAACTTCTAACAGATGGGCATCAGTAAGTTATAAAAAGAAACCTGAATTTTAATCACTTACGTCCTCTTAAACACTAAAGTAGTGGTATGTCATCCTCAGATGTCGAATTGGCACAAAATGCCATGGGCATCTGAGAGGTGTCATGTGCAGCGTGAACCCTTTTTGTCTATAGCTCAAGAGGAGTCTTAGTATTGAAAAGTCAGATTCTACAAGCAGTGGGTGCCTCCTGCCTGAGTGTATTTATTCTGTTAGCCCTTTCATTTGCTGCCTGGATGAAAAAATGAGTAATTTGGAGCTCGCAGGGGGGAAGGAAGGAAAGGAGGAGGAGGAATTCTGCAAGGAAATATGCAAGGAAACATGCTTATTTGCAGGTTTCACTGAAGAAAGTGAGATCTGTAGAGTCCAAAACTTCTGGGAAAAATAAAAAAACCCCACCCTGCAATGGCTTGATTCTTAAGAAAGCAGAATTTCTGACTTACCTAAAACTCTATTTTAGTTGTTGCATGAAAATTTCACAATGGCTTGGAGTTAATTACCTTTTTTTCCTCCTTCGACACTCCCAAGCGCTTCAGTCTCCACAATCAAAATGAAGAAACTTTCAGATATTTATGACAGGCTTGGCAGAAATCAC
The DNA here is from genome assembly GCA_013397275.1 of Burhinus bistriatus. NCBI lineage: Eukaryota > Metazoa > Chordata > Aves > Charadriiformes > Burhinidae > Burhinus > Burhinus bistriatus. The sequence goes on along the minus strand of VYXH01002955.1, from coordinate 64,796 downwards.
GCCGAAGAAAGAAGGCACTATCAGCATGCCTGTGAATGGTAATTGTGAAGAGGCAGAGGTCCCAAGAGTAGTGTGCTGACAGTACCTTAAACCAACCTGATACAAAGGTCACAGCTGTACCTGTTGCAGTGTTCAGGCAGTTAATGTTCCCTGGGGTTACTAACGCTTTGAGCAGCGCTGCTGACCAGTCACTTAACCACTCGTGTCCTACGTCCAGGAGAAACAACGCCCCCTACTTCCGTATTCCTGTTTAATGCAACACTGCAGAAAGTTAGTGTGCAGCGTCAGCACACCGCAGTTTGTATGTTCGTCAGCAAAGATTATTTTTAGTCCCTAAGCCAAATATTTGTCTCTTGGGTCAACAGGTCTTAATATTTAGCAGACTAGAAATAACCAATTAATGCATATTCTATCCCATTTTCAACACGAACAAGATAAATGGTGGATGAACATAGGTTTTTGGAAGATGAATTCAAATAGAGATGTAAGCACAGCACGCAGCAGCTTAGAGCAGAAGCATACGCTAGGCACTTTGAAGGGCATGTGGGGTCCTGTCTCTCGTTGACTACTGAGACCAGTCTCCAAGCAAAGGTCCCTAAAATATGCGCCCAAAAGTAAATGCTGAACTCTCTTCTTTTTTCCTGTCCCCACCATTGTTTGTAGTCCTCTGTGGCTCAAAACCCGGAATCACAAGTCCTATGCTTGGCCACCCTCAGGCTGGTATGTATGCCTGTGCAGGTGTATATGCACGCGTACGTACAGGTAGGTAGGTCGACACATGAATGACTTCTCAGAAAAGAAAGAACCAAAATCAATTAAGAGCTGTAGACTCTACGCTAACTTTTTTCTGAGTTAAACTTGGAAGTTTAGCTCATGTTTTACAGCAAAGTTCAGGTCAGTAATTTTTACCAACTATGATACTGATACTCTTATTTTCTCTTATCTTATGAGAATAAGGCAGTCTCTTCTCCATGTATACACTGATTTTTTAAATTTTTTTAACCGACCTCTCATTTTTGTTTTCCTCAGGTAAATGTCTGCTGGGTTAATACTCCAAGAAGAAGGATAGCTAGTAGTAGAGCACATGAATGTCTATGAAATTATAATACCTAACAAAGCAAAGACATATAATCTGCTAAAGTCAGTTTTCATAATATGCAGAAAGCCTGGGGCTGTCCAGTCTCATAAAGCATCCAACTAATACAGTGACTGTATAAAATTAATAACCTCTCAAACAAAAGCCTACTGGATTAAGAAGCTATATAAATTGTACAAACTGTAAAAACTGTAGCGTGCTTCATCATTTAAATGGAAACTAAATAATTACAGGGCTGAAAAATACCACTTGATTTGGTTTGGGTGACCTTGTGTTGGCAGGATCCACAAGTTGAATTAGGATGAAAACAGAAGACAGTTTACTTGATAACATCATAAACTAAAGAGATTCAAAGCTTACTTGGATTTTCAGGTGTGAATACCAGCATACAAAATCAATCAGTATACAGGATTGCATGTGTGTAGCGTACACCCATCTATGCTGAATTAGATAACATCGGTAAAAATTAAACTAAGGAAAAGCAAACTCAAAGAGATGCTGTCACATGAAATCTCATCTACATTCATCTTAATAAAACAAGTAAACGTATTTGCAAGGCTGGTACGGACTAGGAAGGTCCGACTTTAGGATAAAGCAGAAACAGTGTCCTGCTCTGTCTGAAACCCCAGCATCGCAAGTTCTCCGGCAGCACAAGAGAAGCTAATTAACGAAAGCCCAAGGATGACAAAATGAAGCCAGATAAGCCGTAAATATCTACATATATAAGCACACAGCAAGCAAGATAATGAAAAGTTAGCTAGATTTACCGTTTTAATTATCCGAGTGGGTGGTTTGTTTGGGTTTGGTGTTTTTTGGTTTTTTTTGAAAACGTCGGGAGATGTTTTCACGAGGACTGGTCCACATGCATCCGCACCGCGGCAGGCGCCGGCTCCGGAGCGCGGACAGCAAAGCGCTTCCCCTCCGCAGCCATCGCTCCCCCCGCCAAAAATGAAAAAGAAGAAAACACCGGGAGAGGAGGGGAGAGAAAGGGAGGCAGCAGCCGGCCGGGCAAACTCCGCCGCCGCGCCGCCCCGACAGCTCTTCTGCCCGAAGGACCGCGGGCGAGGCGGCTCCGCGCCCCTCCGCCGCCTCCCACCTTACGCGCGTCGCGGGAGCCGCCGGGGCGGGGCGGGNTGCTGGGTGGTCCCCCCCGCTCCGGTGCAATGTGCCGCGGGGAGGGATGCACACAGACACCCACCCCTCGCCTTCCCCCCGCCCCCTCGCCCCGGCCTGACCGCGCAGGGAGCAGCAGGGGTCCCTTGCGGGGGCTGCGCTTGTGCCACCTTCCCGGCTCCCCGGGCTGGCAAGAAGCCGCGCGAGTCCTCCGGGGGGCCGTGGTGTATCCTAAATTGGGCGGAAAGGCCGCTGCCTAAGGTGTCGTCTTTTCAGTCTCTGCCTTGTGGAGGGGAGAAGACGAAGGTCTGTTTCAAGCACCCGACTTCTGTGGGATTTTGGATCCTCAGAAGTGCATCATGCTCATGGATGAGACTCAGCCTCCTCCAAAGTGTTATGAGCGGCTTGTGAGAATGAGGTGCCAGGCTGCATGTAATGTGGTGCAGAGGTGGACAAGTATGTGCTCGGTTCTTCCGCAATGGCAAAAGAGCAGCTGGCAGAGTCATATATTTGGACCAGGAGATGTTAAAGTGGGTGATACCTTAGTGATGTGCTTAGACGTGCCTGGGAGATAACTGACTTGCTTCCCCTGGGCTGAGCCCCAGGCCCTTCAGCACCTACCAACAGTTGCGCACCTATTCAGTGCCTTCTCGCTCCCTCTTCTCAGCACTCAGCACTAGGCTTCAACACATCTCAGTGGTTGCTTCTAGCCCATCAGCCGAGGAGGCTGAGTACCGCAGGAAAAACTTATTTGCAAGCAGTGCTTTGAGCTCCTCCATACACACTGTGTGCAATTCACTTCCCTGACACTTATTTTGTCTTTGTGTTAAGTAATCCTGGGTGCTAGTTAGTAAATCATTCAGCTCATGATGTTTGGTGTTCACTTGGACCTCTGTTTATACAAGTCTTTGTTTTTGAAGCAAACCAAAATGTGTTTCAGTGAAACCAGCCCTTACATACCTTTGCAAACTTTTATTCCGCAAAAGCTTTAAAAAGCTGAAAGTGCTAGAAGTTCATTTATGCCTTTCGTTATTCAAAAAGGCAAAGGAAAACCTTTATAGATAGCAGCATCACACAGCCACATTGTAGTTTCATCAGTCTAATTAGAGGCAGTCTCCCTGGACTGTTTGGTGCCTGCCAGGTTTTGAGGTGGCTGCTTAGGACTTGTCTTCTGTATGTTTTTTAAGGTCCAGTTTTATGTGAACTGAACACAGATTTTTCTTCTGCAGGTTTTAGCATTAGTGAATAAAGTCTTCTCCTCCCTCAGCTACCAGTCACATGTATCTCCTGCTATTGTTTGAATTAATGAATGAAGTTTTAATTATACCACAAGTGACCTTAGAAATAGCAGAGGTTAAGCAAAACAGTCCTGCTCTGTCCGCTGCTCCTGATGAGTAAGAGTTGACTGTTTATGATTAACCTGTGTTCGCTCTATGGTCTGCATCTGGCTTCAGATTGATGCCGTTACACTTCGTCTAACGGGAATGTGAAAGTGCATCTCTAGAACTGACAACTCAGTATATAATTTTTCTGCAGTGCCTGTAAACCTTTTAAAAAGATTTTTCTCCTAGGGAAAACTGCTTGAGTGACATTGATGGTGGCAGAAACTCTCTAGTAATTCCCAAAACAGTGTGCAAGGGCATTGGATGTCACAGTGTGAACAAGTAGTCTCTCCAGCTCCTTCTTCAAATATCTCCTTAGGACCTCTTACTTCCTGTAGTGTTTGCTTCGGGTTTGCTCATTGCTACTTTGTTCTTTGTGTGTTCTTTAGGTTTCAAACTGTGGCTCATCCTCACATTGCACTTCATCAGCAAAGCTGCCCCCTACTCAGCGTAGTGGCACCTTGATCAGCTGGTGTGCCTCACAGCAATAGCTTTGATGATAGCATGAAGGGGCTTTTCTGTTCTGATTACAACAGGTAGCAATTTAAAGCTTATTTTTCAGAGTAAATTTTTTGTTGTGTTCTTTTACATAGGAACAGTCATACTGGGTCAGGCAGAAAGTCCTTCTAAGTCCATTATATTCTCCCTGAGCAGAGCTGGCAGTGGGTACTTGGGAAAAGTGTAAGACCTGGGCAAATACAGAGGGCTCCTTGTCTTGGCACACCCTCTCATCTTGCTGAAGCTTAGGCAATACAAGTTTGAAATGCTAGTTATGCCTTTGTATGTAGTCACCTTGAGGGATCTTTCTTCTGAGAGTGTCTACAGACACTTTTTGAACACATTTATACCTTTGGTATCCACTCTATCCCTCCAGCAAGCTGTTCTACAGCACACCTAGCTGCCAGGCTTATGAAAAAGCATTTCTTGATTGTTTTAAACTTCTATTTCGAAAAAGTGTATGTCAAACAAAGTCAAGCAATGGTGGGAGAGTTTTACTTAGCTTAAGTGATATTTGCACTAGTTTAGACAAAGCTATTTAATCTCCTGCATTTAAAAAAAAAAAAAGAAAGGTCAATGAACAGGTAACAGCTGCATACAGGGCCACTACGTTTACCGGAGGAAGAAGGCCCATACTTCTTATGTACTTCGATCTCAAGTTTTTTGAGACAGTCTTTTTGCCCAGAGTTTCCACAGTGCCCATCTCATTAAAGTCTTGATCCTGGATTCAGGTTCCAAGACACTATGACAACACAAAAATAATGGATTGTTCGAATGATAAATAACAAGCAAATAAAAATTTGGCGTGGTGGCTGGGCTGTGGATGCAGAACACTGTTGAGTTTTGTGACATGCATTTTAGTCCCTTTCTGAGAGACCTGATGCAGAGAGAAACATTTTCTTAGATGAACAGTAACATAATTGGGTCCCTTGAATTCAAGACTACATCCCATATCTTTTGTTTCCAAACAATGCTCATCACCAGTGGTGATGCTAGCCCCAGCTTCTTCCTTGAGCTGACAGAGTTAGTCACCAGCATCTCAGAAATTTGTTCAGAGACAATTCTCCAGGTATGTCTGTGGCCAGGAGAACCCCAAGAGTGATCTCTGACCATTTGACTGTAAACTCCCTACAAACTAAATCAGAAAATCTGGATCTGAAGGCATCAGCAAGGCTATGGAAGATCGGCATGAGTCACAGTCACCCTCCACTTCAAAAGACAGCCTTTCTCAGCTTTCTGTATTTATCAACTTGGGCCAGGGGCGGGGGGATCAAGAGAGCCTCGGGAAAAGATGTGACTTACAGACTTACTTATTCGCTGTGCATGCCAGCTAATGGCTTCTCCAGCATCTCAGCTCTCCCTCCCCAGGGCTGGTGTGGTAGATGATAATGAGCTGGCGTGTAAAGCTGGTGTGGGAGAAGAGTGGGGCAGGGAATCCCCAGTTTACTACAGTGTTGGAAATTCGAGTATCCAGCCATGAAGTCCAGGCTGCTTTCCTCTTTCTCTGTCTGTAAACTCTGCCTCACATCAGTATGGAGTGAAAGAAGGACCGGAGCTGATTTGTAAGCCACTGTCCTTTGTAAGCTCTCTGCCCTTCTCGACACTACAGACTTGATACATCTGAAAGTCTGGGGGCTTTTTCATCACATTTAAATCCTCCTTGTGCAATACATAAGGTGGATAATTTGTATTTCCTGTGTGGCATTCCTTTGTTTGCAGGCTCTCTTTTTTTCTGTGAGGTTTGTTTCCAGGGATGTAAAAAAGCTTTAGTTGTTCCCTGATGCTTCATCCTTTCCCATTCACTAATGTAAATCTGATGGCTGGGGTTTGCGACAGCCGTCTCTCCTCTCTGCCTGGATCATATCCGCAGGCCCGGAGGTTAATCAGGTGGGGATGCTGGTTTTTTTTTTTTCTCATATGCTTCCTCCTTTCCAGGCATGGGTTTGAGAAAAGAAAGACTTTTGTTCTGGAAGAGCATAACAGCATGCTGGTGAAGAGTGTGGTAAAGCTCCCACTTTAGTGCTGCAGATGGATTAGGAGGTTAATGGGTAGCTACAGTTCCCTTCTCTTTCCTCAGCTCAGGGTATGCCTGTGCAGGCTTGCAGAGCCACATCTTTCCAGTAAACAAAGCAGGACCAGAGCATGAACATATCATAGCCTACACTGTTTAATTTGTACCACTCTCCTGGCTGTGACGGTAGCCGGTGCTAACTAACACTCAGAGATGATGCCCAGGCACAGTTCGGAGGAGAGCACAGGCCAAGGGCTGTTTCTCATAGGCACTGTAGTTACGGCATACTCAGTTGGGATGGATTTAAATTTAGCTGTATATCAGCACAGTCAGTGGCTTCTTTAATGTATCTTAGCTGTGACATCTCAGCAGAATATTTTGAAGCAAAGAGTAGTGTGTGTGTCTGCATATAACACGATGGGGTCGTGAGAAGAGTATTGTACCAGGTAAGAACAATATGGGTTATTCATTACCAACATTACGCTAAGAAGACAAGAGTGTTTAGTTACGTAGCAGAAAACAACACCTCGAAAGAATAGCCATTCATTTGTGAAGGACTTTTGTAGCTTTCTCCTACATGCACCTTGTCATGCTCATCCTGAATTGCGACATTCCCATCCTCTGGGACCTTGGGGACAGCCAGTAAAATCCCCAATGAGGGCTAAAGCACTGCTGCCTGAAAGTATGGGAGCTCTGTGAACTGTTTCACACTACTGACCACCCCCCTTACCCCCTCAAGAAAACCCCACTGTGCAAACTGCTTACTCATGGTAGCAAGCTGCTACATGTTGTAACTCGGTATTTGCTGCTTCGGTTGGTACCTCCTTGTTACCGTGCCTCCACTGTGTTATCCCACCACTGTGTGTCAGTCTTCAGACTGAGGGACAAAGAAAGGTTTTTAGTGAGGTTTTTACAGTTGCGACAGGGATGGGCCCCACTATGCCCTGGGTCAGAGCCATCCCTGGACACAAGGCATCTGCTTTCTGGGGGGTGGAGAAGAGGCCCGGACCACGGTTACCCAGGCATAACCAAAGACACCAAGCACAAGACAAAACAGCTTAAACTGATGTAAGAAATTAATGTGGCGGATAGTGCTGCCAGAAGAGATTTCCTCCCACTGGGTTTATGAAAGGTTAAGTATAAAAGTTGCTGTTTAGTCTCTAGGGCCACACTGTCTTGGAGAAGAAGCTCCTCCTTGGCAGTTGTTTATTAGGGCAACAATTCAGCATCGCAGGGGATACACATGCCTTTTCAATTTTTACTGCTCTGCTCTTAGAGGAGCTCTAGTTGACCATCTTTGGCCCTTTTTAAATCCCTCTACTCTTTCGCTCTCCTTTCTGAGCATATCTGTCTATTGTACATATCCTGACTAGTTTGTATGGTGTGAGGGGAGACTGAATCAGCGTGACACAGAGATTTGGAGCAGACTCAGCCCAATGACAGAACCCCCTCAGAGCAGTGTGAGGGGGCTCAATGGGTGGCCTCATGGACAGGAGAGGTGAGAAGGACCTTGCTGAACCTGCAGTGCAGCTGCCAGTTTTGGCATCAGAGCCATCTTTAGGAGCTGTTGCCGAGTCCCAGGAGGACCTAGGGACCGATGCCTCACAGTTCTTGCCTTTTGTACCTCTCTATAAATACCTACACATTTGGGATAAAATATGATACGTGGAAGCCAGGCTAACTTCAGTTAGATGACAGGGGTTATGATGTTATTATTTACATGATGATGTCTAGAGAGTAGGGGATGTAGCCTCGTTGACTCTGCCTCGCATAGCTGTCACGGTAATGCGCTGTGGTGTGCCCTTAATGAGGGTCAGTGGAGCAGTTCAGCAGGGGCAGTGATAGACCATCTGCGGTTTGCAATACCAGGTGCTCGGCATCTCTCAAAATCAGACTATTTGTTTGCATCCTTTAATTAAAACACTCTTAGTTCTCTTAAAGTCTGACTATTAAGTGAGAATGAAGATTGCTGCTTAGGAAAACAGCCGATCATTTTTGCTTAATGAAATGTGTGTATCTCATTGCTGTGTGCCTAGATAGGGAAAAATGTGAAAATGTTTATCCTCTGTAAATAATAATTACACTCCACGTGTTCAAACCTGCTCTCATCAGAGAGGCCATTGGATTAAGTTCAAGCATGCCCTACAGCAGATTTAGTAGGTACATGGGGCAGGTGATGGTGGGTTACTCTTCTCCAAAGAAAAATGGAGAGGCCAAGACACCCTCTTGGAAAAGGGAAATGCCACAGCTTCTACGGACAGCGGGTGGGAAAGGAGATGTACAGCAGCGAGTAACTGAAGAACAAGAGACTGGGACTTTAAAAAGCATGAATGTTGTCTCATGATGGTCAGGAAAAGAAGAATGCAACGGGAAGTCACTCAGAACAAAAACATGAAACTTACTCTTACCAGAAAAAATCATTACAGAATTTCCAGAATGTGAAAACTGGAAGCTGAGAGGGAGGACAAGGATGTTTATATCCTGATTTACAACTAGATTATGTCAGGAAGAAGTTTAATATCTCTTTCTTAGATTTAGTAACTTCCATTTCAGTTGTCTGCTGGGGTTTTAGTGGCTTCAAGCCAACATATATCAATGTGTATGTTCATGTAGTGAAAAGAACTACAGAAGCCGGCAAAATCCATAGGCTTTCCTCCTTCCTTCAAAAGTGAGCGTGTCCTCCATATTTCATATTTTTGTAAACTTTAAAGACTGTGCAATACAGTTATTCATCCAGAGTGATAACTGCCTAAGAGCTTAGGTGGATATGTCAGCCTTTAGTAAGTATCAAATCTATTCTTAATCATAACAAAGACCACAGGGGTCGGAGGGAAGCTTTAGATGAGAGCCACGAGAGAAATCTTGATTATTTTCACTGCTAAACTGCCAGGTAACTACATTTAACAGATTACTTCTTTAGGCAGATTGTTGTCTCTGGGAATGCATGTTTTTATTTTCTGGAAATTGTATTTTCCACTTGACTGGGTGCGGGTGCTGCTGTTCTGTTCTGTCAGCTGCTGTGGCTGCACTCGCACGCGTGCACACATGCACGCAAACACACAGAGGCTGGTATCAGAGCAGTATGCAACTGGAAACGTATGAGTTTGATTAGCAAAAAGAAGAAATGTTAATTACAGGGCAAAAGGCAAAATGATGTACAGTATGCTTACAGCTACAGGTAATAGTGCCCTTACTCAGCACATCACTAAAATATATCTGATACCTCAAGCTAAAAGGCTTGCTGTTGCGTGTAAAACAAAGCATTATATATACAATATATATATAAACAACTTCAGACCTCAGCTCAGTAATGAAAAAAATAAGTATCTCTTTTTCCCCAAAAATAAATGCTTTACATAAATACTGGTCATGAGAACTAGTGATGTCAGCAGTGCTTGTAGGGATGTGTCAATGCTGATAAAAAACTCAATGGCATGGGGATGACTTCTGAAAATGGCAAAAAAAGCATAGTGTCTACTTAAATACATGCCAAAGTGCCAATAACAGAATTCAGCTCTGAAGTTGGAAAGTCAGCATTCAGTTGAGAGAAAATACATTTCATTCCACTTCAACACAATCTGAAGCAATTTTATTTGAAGAAAAGGGCATGGACTAGTCTCTGCTGTGTTCCACTTTGTTCTGCTTTCTCCTAATTTCTGCAGGCATTGCCTTTTGTCTAATTTGTTGCTCTTCTGTTTGTTTATTGGGTGGAGGTTTTCCTCCCATGTCGTGTCATTTCTGTATTTCTTTGTCTTTGTCCCTTTTGTACATCGCCTTTTTGTTTGTTTGTTCATTTGTTTCTATTTGCTTCTATTTTTCCTGTCTTTTTTCTTAGAATGATTTCTATTTAAGTTGCATTTGGAAGCCTTGACCAAAGATGGAGTGCCCACTGTGTAAGGACTGCAGATACTATTAGTAAGCAACAATCTCTTCTTCCCATCTAATTAGTTAAAACAGTAAAGGTGCATAAAAGAGACCAGAAACACTTGCAGGTGAGGTAACTTCTTGGCTTTTTTACCTCTTGAAGCTCACTCATATTTACGTAAACAATTTTGCTACCTTTTTATAGAAGGAAGGTTCCAAGCAACGAAATAACAATAGAGTTAAAAAATATATAATGTATCATATCAGCTGAGGACAAGAAAGTTGTGGAGAACAGAGGAAAGGAAATTCCCACCTACTTAAAATGAGGAACTTCCGTATTATCGGTACTAAGAAGCTGTGCCTTCGCTGGCTCAAATTCACATGCAGACATTTCAAAATCCCTGTGAATGAGCACATGTAAGAAATGTTAACTGCAAAACTACATCCCACAACACATTCTGATATTATAACAGTCTTTGCCTTTGGATATCTTAAGAGCACTTTGTTCAGTCAGACTAGACTGGATTTTTCCTGCCTAGAAAACCCCAACGCTTCATTCCCTGCTAATAGGCTACCAGAATTATTCCGATAACAAGCAACTTTGGTCCCTGCCCTAGCGTGTTGTCTCAGTAAGCGGGCTGATCTTGTTTGGATTCAGATTTGTTGAAGATTTACTGAAGTCTGTGGGGCTCAGCCGTTTTCACCGAGAAGGAGAGTCTTTGTCATCTTGGAGATATTTTCAAAACTAATGAGAACTTGCCGAAGTGAATAACTGCCTCCTGCCTGATGTTAAAAAAAAAAAAAAAAGCAGGTCTAACAATCTAAATCTTATGAGCAGTTAGATCTGTTTTCTGCAGGAAAGAAAAAGTCATGACATCAGTCATCAGGAAAGACAGAGGAGGTATCTACATAATCTTATTCCAAATGCACTGAGGATCCATGCTGGAGAAGGAGTAGAAAAAGAGAGCCAAACAGTAGAGGATCAATAGCTAAAGGAAAGTATGTCTCCCACAGTGACCGAATGGTGAGTGTGCATTTGTCTCAGTGCTGTCAAGTCCAGCATCCCTTACTCTAAGTCCTTTTTTACACTTTTCGTGGACATTTTTGCTGATTTTGACTGAATGAGACCAACACGGCTTTTTCCATATCGAGATCAGTATTTGCCACCGCTTGCTTCCACCAAGTGCTGACTTCCACTAAGACTGCAGGACTTCTTGAAAAAAATCCTCCTCCCCTTCCTTTATCCTGCTTAATCCAGAAAGATATTGACAAATTTCCCACCCAGCCTGGCACTAAATAGCTCCTACTGGTTCTCTTAAAGAAATCTTTGTGTGTGGTTCTGATTGACTAAAAAGTAAATAGACTGCACAAGACAGATAACGTTTAATTTAAGTTAAAATTATTAGGGTTTGTTCAGACATCTCTGAGTCTTTTTGTTTTCTGCTACTGTGATTCATATTTAGAAAATTCCATTGGAAAATGAAAAGCCCAGGGACATATTTATTGCAAAGGTTTTGAATCTTCCATTATTAAACAACTTGACTGATTGCATTGTTCTTAAACAGTCTGAGCTCAGGTGAGGATATGGAAGAATAGATGAGACAAATATTCTAATGGCTTCTAAATAAATGCATCTTTCCATGACAGCCTTTGCTTTTAAAGATCCCACTCTCTGAAATAGCTTCTTGCATCATTAATGAATAGTGTATAGCTGGCTGATTATTCACCTTCTTTTGTGCAAGAGCTTAGTGGATTTGCTTTGAATACAGACTATGGAATGAATGTGTTCAAGATTTTAAAAGTCCCTTTTTTCTAAAAAGCAGATTTGTCACCAAGCTACATCTCTGGAAATGTGTAACATCATCTTTTTTTTTCCCCCAGTTTCTTGGCTTGTAGAAATGTAAATCATATTTTAGGACCCCCACCAATCTATCTGGGTATTTTCCTCTGTTCCTGAATAAACATACTCTTTGAAAGCTCAGGTGAAGTTCTGCTGAAAGAATATGGGAAAAGTTTATTTTGTGTTCTTTTCTAAATAAATCACTAGATTATGCCTTTATTTTTCAAGATATATTTAAACGTAACTTTGTAAGTGATGGTGAGACTGTCATGGGGAAGTACTGATGGTTAGCGTGCTTTCTTAAAAAAAATAGTAATCAAGCACAGGTTTATACTGACCAGCTGTGTCTTGCATGAGATCCCCAAGATCTGAGGCTGGTAAAGTTCATGATCATTTACTTCAGTCAGCCTTCCAGTTATTTACAATAGAGGAAAACCTTCTAGTGACAGTTGCCTTTCTCCAAAGACAAGAAGATTGGGGAAGTTACTGACAGCTCTACTTTTACCCTGAAAAGCTTTAGCTATGCATCCAAGCATTTCCCAATAGATAACCACCTCTGTTAATTTTTCTGCCTTGCATTACTCACCCCTGTGCCTTCCCTCTTTTTTGAGAGATGCTTGGCTCTCTCTGTCACCATGGAGTTTTGAATGTTTTTCTTTCATATTTTTCCCAGAAATGCACGCTTTTCTACATATTTTTTCAGTCCCTTCATTTGTGATTTTCTGTCTCTTCTATCTTGCAAACACTTGCGTGCATTCAAAGGCATTGGACCTTCACCTGCTCCCTCATAGAGAAAAAAGTCTTCTGAGGCGTGTTCTTCCCTGTAATTCCTGTGCTGTGCACACATTTTGCTTTCTCAGGCTCCTTTCCACTCCCCCACCTCTAATAAAATCTTTGGTCTTAACGTTTAGTAGGGACAATCTTTCAAAATCATTTTCATACACCTAAGGGCAGCTCTTGCTTCCTACTCCTGTTTTGTCTTAGAATAGCCTAGAATATTTAGGAGGAATAGTAAAATATGATTAAGAGATCTACCACACCCATAATCTTAAGATTTATTTGATATAGGAGCGACCAGTGGCTCATTAGTTCGTTCTTGGCATGGTCTTTGTGAAGTTCAGCTACTGCTTTCTTTAAACTTTAACTGTTGTCTGCTTGCTGTTACTTTTATGAATCTGTCTTTGCAAAGAGTGAAGAAAGCCTTAGGTGAAAATCAAGATTCCTCCTAAGTATATTTTGCTGTCCACTGAAAGACTTGCAGGTTGGTTTCCTGAACTTTTATATGTATGTAGGAACATGGGAACTTCATTCACGAATCTGTGGGTGAATGACAGAAAGCATCTGCAGTTAACAATAATAACACATTCAGAGCTATAAATACATTATTTTGAGTATAAATTTAAGAATTGATCTGCTTTGTGGGTGAGGAGGAGCTTGAGGCTAGGGAGCCAGCTAGCTTTGTTTGGTATCAGATCCAGCCGGGAAATAGCCAGGTGTTTTCTGTAAGGGGATAGAAACAAAGTAAATGGGTTTGGTTGTTTGAAGAAGGTGGGGGTTGAAGTGCCTGTAGCCTTTTTGCTCAGGTGGGTGGCTGAGCTCTCTGCTTCAGCAATACAGCACGTTCTGGAAAATAAAACCTTATCTGCAACTCTAGTCCTTCTGGGTAAGCTGTTAGTCTGTTTTGGTGCTCTGTGACTGAAGGTTCAGCTATTGAAAGAGGAGAAGACCTACAGCAGGAGTGCTAGAGTAGGCATCTGAAGTGGCAATGTTCAGGCTGTAGGCAAAAGCTTTGGCCTGTTGGATGGCAGGAAAAAGTCAAGTACAGCTGAGTTCACAGCATATCTCTCCTCTCATCTGTTGCAGCTAAGTCAAGGTAAGATGATTTATGGCTGACACTTTTGCACTTTGCTCAGGTTATGCGCAGGTGAAGGTAGTATCTGGCTCCCACCTCTGCAGGGGTTGTCTTGCAGGCCATGGGCTCCAGCCTCACCCAGGACTAACACAGGAGGAGCTCCAGGGTCTTGGCTTTGTTAGTTGTGTGCGCCTCACTGTTGTGTGACTCTCAAGGCTGTTCTAAGAAGCAAAGGAAAGAAGGTTTTGATGCCTGTTGTGAATGTTGTACCTAATGGTGAGGAAGTGCCTGATGTGGAGTACCTAGCCTTGTTGCTAACATCCTGCTGTTAGTGAGTGGTGGGGCCTTCGGTGGAAACATTTGTGACTATGATGTAGGGAGGGTATGTCCTACTGTTCTGCAAAGTTTAAGCTTCATCTGAGCGTGCTTTTGAGACTATAAAGTTATATTTTACCGTTAACCTTAGGATAAATGTTTGGAATTAAGGTAGTCAAATGCTTTGTTGCTCTGAAAAGACTTATACCTATTTTAACTTCTAGCATATGCATTTTTCTTCCCCCTTGTTGAAAAGTACATATATGAGCCTGAACCAAATCCTAGGGGGTAGGGGGAATATGAATGGGTTGGAATTTATCAGTTTTTTTCTTTTTAAGGAAATAGCAAAATACTCTATGAGGGACTCTGGTGAGGCAAGACAGAGGTTGGGCAAGAGTACTTGGTTCCTTTTCTGTGTAGTTACTTGTACTTAACGAACGCTTGCAGAGAGGTTTGGATTACTGCTGAAGATGCAAAACTCCTAGCACTAGCCTATTTCCATGCTTATTTTCCGAAGCAAAACTGTCCTGTTATGATAACTCTTTCCAATATAAGGTTGGAAAAAACTAAGAGGTTCATCAGAATGGCACCGGAGATATTACTGAGAGATTGTGCCTGAGATACTTTGTACTTTAAAATAGTCCTTTTAATATCCATCTGACTCTTCCTACTCTCCCACTATTTAAAGCTGACTTTCCTTTATGCTTTCTTGGAGAAATTGAATATACTGATCTTTAAGGATATCTTCTTTATAATATATTGATGATGATCCAACACATATTCCAGTAAAGAAGAACACTTATTTTTGCTGAATATTAAGCTGAAATGCTGCAAGTTCTGCAGAAAAGACCACAAGAAATGTTGTGCGTTAATTGTTTGATGTAAAACTCAAGTGGAAAACTGTTGGACTTCTTTCTGTCCAAAGATGTATACCTGTGGACTCTGGACAATGAAAGCTGTTATTTGCTGAGAGTATATGCAGGGATATGCAAGATACCTTCAGAATTAGTTCCTTGGACTTCAAAAATTTATATAGCAAATATTGAGTATCTATTTTACAATTAGTCTCTCAGACCCTAATAATTTTATCCAAAAATTCTTGCAGTGTGGATCAAAATATCATGCCCCAAACTGCAATTAGAAATAAAAATTATTTGGGATAAAAGCCTGCGGTCATAAGAGAATGTCAAGAGATGACCGTAAATATACTTGTTTATGAGCTTATTGTCATCATGCTATTGTTTACTAAACCCCTTTTCTTGAAAAGTGGGACACCAAGAAGGGTGGTGAGAACACAGAGTGCTCTGTTTTAACTAGATTTGAGTCAGCTATTTAATGCCTTTACAGCGATAATATAACTGCTTGATAATTGTTTGTAACTTTTTTTTTCTTGACTCATTCAGGATGAAAACTGTACTTTGCAAGGAATAGAACATATTAGAATGGTGGCTGAAATACTAATGTTCAAGAGTAGTTTAGTTTAAAGAGAGCTACAGATAAATGGAATGCTGCACAAAATTAATGTACTTATAATGCAATACCTACTTCTGATGCACTAGAGAATTTTTTTCCAGAGCTTTCTCTGAAGTCTAGAAATAGAAAAGTGACTTTTTCAGTACAATGGAAGGCTGAACATACTAACTGTATCTCTAGAGAACTTTGGCAATGACTTGTTTTATAACCCAATAAAATAGAACGCATTCTTTCCAATTTGTTCTGCTTGCATTGTTGCAAATGACTCCCACTTTTTCCCCTCAAAAGAGTGAAAAACAATTCCTTGTAAATGCTTTTCACTGAATAAATGGTTAGATATAAGTTACAACACTTGCTTTAAGCACTTGTCCAAGAATATGTACTGCTAATAGCCTTTTTCTAACAAAACCTTAATCAATAAAGATTAACTGGGGAATAGTGGAATGCAAGTTATTTGCTTTATTTTGTATCGCTAAATAACACTTTCAAGTTTGATGAACAGCCTGCCTTCTAAACTTTGAATTCTGTGTAGTCCAATTTATTATTTATTTTTTTTTTCTTCCCCAAAACAGCTCATGTCAACATCAGGTGTCTTTTTTGCTACTGTACTGATATAGCAGATAGTAAATTTTATCTGGACTTACATGCCATAGTCAATGTATTCAAATGCCTTATTTATGTGTAGCAGAATTTGCTCACTCACTTTTCTTTGTGACTGTAGAAACCAAAGCATGTTATTAGTCTTTTGCTGAAGGTTGGAACACTAAAAAAGAATCTTTGGAGACTAAGAAATCTGCCAAGCTTTTCTAAATATTTAGAAATGGTCTTAAGCATTTCTCTAATATCTGTATATCTGGATGTGGCATGTCTGCATTCATCTCCCTGTGTGCAATATTCCGTGTACTGTTACGATATGCCTTCATACCGTCTTGCTGTACATAAAATGGTCAATGCTTTTTGTGTTACAAGTTGGAACCAACATGCTTTTGCTCTAAATCCAGCACTGTCACTCCTCCGAGTCCAGGCCAAGATGGGAGTTAGGAGATGCACAGGGAGTGTTTAGGGGTTGATGTGTTGTCAGAAACTGAAGTGAGAAGTGTCGAGACTGTTTCACAGCTGCAGAGCACAGGGCTGCTCTGGGGGAGCCTCGCTGGGAGGCTGCGGTGCCTGACCCTGCACAGGTCCTCTCTGTACAACATCATTACCCCTGTTCAAGATCTTGGCATGATCTAGCAACTTCTTGAAGTGTTTCTTACACTAGTTTCTGACATAGTTATCATTCCTGCCAGCAGTCAACTTGCCTTTTTTCCTCTCTGCAAAATGCATTCCAGTCAGGACCCCTGATCCTGCACAGTTAGCAGGGATCTGATTGGGCTTGGTGCCTAGTGAGAGGAATGACTGCCTACCCTGTAGAAAAGCAGCCCAGCTCTTTGGAACAGCTGTTCTCCTCTTTCAGGAGAGTTGCTGCAATAGCCAGAGACGACTTACTGATATTAATACTTACATGAAAATTAACCACCCTGATTTCTCTTTTCCTGTGGAAAAGTTGGAAATAATTCGATTTCCGGTGAGGTGCCCCACAACCTGTAAGTAGATGCTCAGGTGGAGGAATTTATTGTGTCATGTGACCTGTCAAGGGACCTCTGAAGATCATCCAGTCCAACCCCCCCTGCCAGAGCAGGGACACCTGGAGCAGGTTGCACAGGACGACATCCAGGCATGTTTTGAAAGTCTCCAGAGTTGGAGACTCCACCACCTCTCTGGGAAGCCTGTTCCTGTGCTCTGCCACCCTCAAAGGAAAGAAGTTCCTCCTCAAGTTCAGATGGAACTTCCGTGTTCAAGTTTGTGCCCGTTACCTCTTGTCCTATCACTGGGCACCACTGCAAAAGCCTGCTCCCATCCTCCCGGCACCCTCCCTTTAAGTATTTATCAGCATTGATGAGATCCCCTCTGAGCCTTCTCTTCTCCAGACTAAAAAGACGCAAGTCCCTCAGCCTTTCCTCATAAGAAAGATGTTCCAGTTCCCTAATCATCTTTGTAGCCCTCTGCTGTACCCTCTCCAGTAGGTCCCTGTCCTTGAACTGGGGAGCTCGCTTGATTTGGAGACGAAAGGATTTTTGCTTCAGAAAGCTTTATAGATCTGGAGATGTTGACAGTTTAGGTAGGGATGGCGGTTATGGTTATACAGTTGATCTTTATCCTAGTGTTCTCCAGGTATTCTTGTCCAAAGTAATAACCAGTAATTAAATACAGCTTACCTCCCCCCCACCCCCCGCCCCAGGGTATGTATAATTTTACTACCAGTTCAGTGACCTTGTTAAATCTGAAGTTACTTATAGACAGTTTTAAGGAAAGGTAAATAAAACAGTAGGCATAGTGCAACTTTTGGACAACAGTTACGGTAATTTTGAACCACTATGGAAGTCTTACGATGCTGCAAATTCATGTTTATTTACAGCAGAAACACAATTTTTATGTGTGGTTGCTATCTTATTAACTATTTTTATTGCTTTGTAGTTAATGCTGTGTAAACCAAAGCTAATGTCTGCCTCGAAAAAAATATATTCTTGGGGAAGTGTAATCAAAATGAAGCAACTTAGACAAAACGTGGGACTTATGCCCGCAGACTGGAGGCATCTCTTCCTTTTATACAGCTCTTGTCCCTTGTCTTGCCTGCTATAATTAGCTTTCATCTCACTGACCTGCATGGTAGTGCACATGCCTTAAAATGGTCCAAGTTGTCTTTGAGAAATACGCAAAAATGGCTTGGCCATAACTTGATAATAAATAGCAATAACTGCAAGATACAGGTTTTGTTTCCCTTTTCAATACCTGAGATAATATTTTGGGAATTAATTCGCAGCTTCTGATTTTTGGACTTGAAAGAGTTTTCAAGAAACAACAAAAAAACCCACTTTAAACCATGTTGACAGTTGCTACATATAATATTTCCATTTTCTAACACAGAAGTCTAATGGAAATCATTGGTTATTCTTCCTCCTTCAGTAAGAATAAGACATTAACAAACAAGGAATGTTTGGCTGGTTTTGCAGATAGCATGTGTAACACAGCCATAAACCAGAGAAGTAGGGGAAATAATCATCCCAGATCCACAGGCATCCTTTCTATGAGAGTGTAAATGAGGCAAACAAATCATCTTTAGAAGATGACAGGTTAAAGAGAAATTTTCTTCAGGGAAAAAAAAAAAACCTAAGTAAAATTCCTGGTTAATTCCTGAGTAATCAGCAGTTTGAGACGTCTGATAATAATTCTAGCCTCTAAATACTTTACTCAGTGAAGGGGCAAGCTGTACCAGCAAAACAGTTTTTCTGGAGACTGCAGTGCCAAGACCTGTCTAGGAGTCTGGATAGGAACAGGGAAAATGGGTTATCAACCTGACAGTGCATTTTTCTGCTTAGTTAAATAAATACTTGAACCATGAGGAATTCTTCACCTGTTTTTTCTCTTCTCTTTTTTCCATTAGATAGGGAATTTTGGCTTACACGGCAACATTCCTGGTGTGGTATGTGTGTTGTATGAAGGAGAAGAGGGAAGCAAAGCGCATGATCCAGTTGTATGGTGCTAGGTACAAAGCCAGGGTTTGTTGCTGTGATGCAGGAGCAGTTAAACCAGTCATTTTTAAGAGGTAGGATTACTTTTATTTTAGTGGTTGTGTGGTTTAAGAGCTTGCAGATAAAACAAAAAGCAGTTAGCAAGTAATGTACCTTTTTCCTTTGGATGATAATTTCCTAGGACAAAAGACTTGGTGAATCTCACGCTGTGGTCTAGCATGTTGTTTGCTGCTGCCATAGTGCAGTCCTGAGGAGAGGGATTAAAGGATGCTTCGGAGAGGGACTAAAGGATGCTTCAGATAGGGCAGGGCAAGGGCAACACCTTGGGGAAGAGTGTTGGCAGGAAAGATTCCTTTGCTTTAGTTGTTCTCCTGGAGGAAAAAAAAAAAAGTGTTGTTTTTTGCTATCTTGTAACTTTCATTGGAGATGTATTTTATTCTTTTTTTCTGTGTGCTTGCATGTGAGACCTCATAGTATTTGAGCAATAAAATGCTGGTTTAATCTTTGCTCCTTCATTATGTGTGTGGCTCTTCTAGAACTGTGCCGAGTTCCTGTCATATCGAGCATGGTATTGGCAGAAATAACACATTGCTAAAATGCATTTAACTTCTACTGCAACCAAAATCCTGACTTATAAATGCACACTATCCCTTTAACTTGTGAACTATCCTGCTTGCTGAATAAGCACTTCTGCTGTGTCCCCAGTCTCTCTGTGAATTACAGTTGGCTGCAATTTGACAGTCGCTTGGGGAAAGGGCATACATATTGGGATGTTTTTTCTTCTTTCATGTAATAATCACAAAATATGGCTTGCAGTACACTACCTATCTGACTGCTTCAGAAGGAGGGAAAGCTTCCTTCTTCAGTGAGACAGATGCCGTTTAGTATACAGATGTTTGTGATATACCAGAGAATACTGCACTCCAGGGGAAATTGACCTTTTTTCCCTATTTTAGAATACGAATGTTTCTAGCAAAACCAACTCTGCCTACTATATGGGAAGGGAAACGATGGCAAGAATTTAACTGCTTCTTTGTCTTGACTTTAATTTAAGAAGCTTCTCAAGTAAAAAGAAACAAAACACTAGGGGAGAAAAAAGTAAAAGAGATGCTTGTAGAATGGAGACTTGGAGCATTAAAAGTAAAGAATTTGGACTATAAACTCCAGTAACAGCAGTGTTGCTGTGTAAGTACCATAGAGGTGGGTGTCAAGAAAGCAGATTTTCTGCCATAGATAGGAACAGTTTTTATGTTTTTGCTACTTGTATATCCAAATGTAATTAGTTACAATGAAATGCATCTCAGCTTCCAGCTGATATCTACAGCGTTCATTTACAATAAATAGTTGTCACTCCTGTTCCTCGCCCAGCATCATTCGTGTTTTAGTGAAATAGTCACTGTACTGAGTTTCACAGCACCATAGGCAAGAATATTACAGAGGTATTTCAGCATCACGCACTTTCAATCTGAATGTCTTATTATTAAAAAGATATCTTGTTTTCCTTCCGCTGCTTACCCAAATAACAACTGAAAATGTATCAAAGAGTGTGAGGAGAAGGGGAAGTTGAAGACAGATTTATCACTTTAATGATATTTTATGGTGTGCTCCTGAATATGCATCAACAGGTTGTAAATAATCCAAAGGGAGGATTTGCACAAGCTCTGAAATGTTTTCAGTGTCCCAGCCTAATTTCAAGCTGTGACAATAAGCATAAATACTGCAGACAGCACTTCGCTCATCTCTCTAGTGTTCAATCACCTGTAAAACAGACTTAAAAGGAACAGTGCTGTGAAACCTGGCTTAAGTGACCACTGGAGAGAGTGACAAAAAGGGGGAAATACAATTTTAATGGATGTTTTAAAATACTCTACAATGCTTTATAGAGAATACTTTTTTTCTTTTACAAAAGTAACTTCTTGCATAATTCTTAATATGTGGAAAATATAACTTACGAAAACAATGGCCCAATTTTCTGCCTGTTATAAAAAGCTTAGTAAGCAGCAATAATATCACAGTAACCCCTTTCTTTTACTGAGGTCTGCTGGCGATGTGAGGATGTTTCAAAATAGCCGTGATAATGTGTATTTGGTTTGTGCGGCAAGGTTTTGGTAGCAAGGGGGCTACAGGGGTGACTTCTGTGAGAAACTGCTAGAAGCTTCCCCCATATCTGATAGAGCCAATGCCAGCCAGCTCCAAGATGGACCTGCTACTGCCAAGACCGAACCCATCAGCAGTGGTGGTGGCATCTCTGTGATAACATACTTAGAAGGAAAAAAAACCAAACCCAAACTGCGCAACATCAGCAGCAGTCAGAAGAGAGGAGTGAGAATATGTGAGAGCAACAACTCTGCAGACACCAAGGTCAGTAAAGAAGGAGGGAGAGGAGGTGCTCCAGGTGCGGGAGCAGAGATTCCTCTGCAGCCCACGGTGAAGACCATGATGAGGCAGGCTGTCCCCCTGCAGCCCATGGAGGTTAATGGTGGAGCAGATATCCACCTGCAGCCCATGGAGGACCCCACACTGGAGCAGGTGAGTGCCCAAAGGAGGCTGTGACCCCATGGGAAGCCGGCGCTGGAGCAGGCTGCTGGCAGGACCGAGGAGCCCACACTGGAGCAGGTTTGCTGGCAGGACTTGTGACCCCATGGGGGACCCATGCTGGAGCACTCTGTTCCTGAAGGACTGCAGCCCATGGAACAGAGCCATGATGAAACAGTTTGGGAAGAACTTACACTGGAGAAGTTTGTGGAGGACTGTCTCCCATGGGAGGGACCCCATGCTGGAGCCAAGGAAGAGTGTGAGGAGTCCTCTCCCTGAGGAGGAAGGAGTGGCAGAGGCAATGTGTGATGAACTGACTGCAACCCCCATTCCACGTCCCTCTGCACTGCTTGAGGGGGGAGGAGGTAGAGCAAATAGTGAATGAAGTTGAGTCTGGGAAGAAGGGAGGGGTGGGGAAAGCTGTTTGAGATCTAGTTTTTATTTCTCATTATCCTACTCTGATTGGTAATAAATTAAGCTAATTTTCCCAAGTCGAGTCTGTTTTGCCTGTGATGCTAATTGGTGAGTGATCTCTTCCTGTCTTTATCTTGACCCATGAGCCTTCTGTTACATTTTCTCTCCATTCTCCAGCTGAGGAGAGGGAGTGATAGAGCAGCTTTGGTGGGCACCTGGAGTCCAGCCAGGGTCAGCCCACCATACAGAGAACTTGCAATGGAAATATCTCTTAGAAAGATGCCAGTTCAGATAGGACTTAATTAGAAAAGAAACCCTCTTGGGCCCTGGATAAAATTTCTAGTCATACTCGGGAAGGGAGAACCACCTGCAATAGGAAATAGTTGGTCCCGGTTGTGGTGAGGCTTTGTTAGGGGTCAGTTAAGCCTGTTGCACATCCTCCTAATGTGTATTGGCAAACTCTGCACAAGCGCCGAATGCAGGAACAGTGGTGTGGTTCTGTAGTCCTTCCTCCTCCTTCCTTCTGCCCAGACCTGCATCTATTCCTGTTCAGTGTCTCAGATCCAAATACTTCCACTGGATCAGATAACATGGGCATCTGGCTGTGGTCTCTTTGTAACCTGTGGAAAAGCTCTGACTACTGGTTGCTCTGGACAGGTATTTGTTTTAATGGACTTATCTACTGGGATTGGTCTTAGTATGGGATTTCCTGAAGTGGCACTTCTACATGGGTTTGAAAGACCCAAATTCAGTTGAGGTCTTCACTGACGGATGAGGGGGAGGTTTCTGTTGTGGTTAGTGCTGTGACTTAGGAAGTCTTGGAAGCTGAAACCTCACAAATACTATTTTCAGATATGTGATCCAAATGAAAAGTGTTTATTAAATAAGTTCATTGATACATTTAGATATATAATGCAAATATACTAGTGCACATACAATGCCTGAATACTTTACATTAGGATGTTGAAAGCTGCAACTCCAGAATGACAGAGAAGATTGACAGTGAGCATCCTTCTTGCTGATGACTGTATTGGGCAGTTTGGTCAGCTTTGTGCTGTTAAGAAGCTTCAAACCTTTAGTTACTCTTTTGGAATAATCAATTACTAGTCAGTCACTGAAAACTTGAAGCATGGTGTTTCTGGAGACACCAGGATTTTCCTAGGTACTGCCCACTAAATTGGGCTATGTGAGTGCTTATGTCTGTTTGCAAGGGAGTGGGGTAATGAATGAATGACAGCCACCTTCCCAGGTGCTCTGGAAGGAAACTAGGAATGGGGAGAGAGGGATCAATGCAATGGCCAAGGTAATCAATACATAAGGAGAGAGAGCACTCTATGAAGGGAGTTTTAAACAAGGTCATAATGTATACCAGCAGACAGAATACTGCTATGTAACTTTTGAATGTGCCTGACAACCATGAAAAACATAATCTCCCAAACATTTTTCATCATCACATGGCTGAACTCACCACATCAGTTTTGTTGCTGAACCTCATTGCTAGATGTTGTAGTAACCAGCTTATTCTTCTGTGTGCTCTTCGTTTGTATGTTCCTGACTACATCTAGTGTACCACTTTGGTTCTGAAGTACCTTGAACAGACCAGAAGAGGCTTTCACTTTGTGTTTCTTATGGAACAGGCTCTGCGCACAGGAATGTGTGTTCCGTGAACTTCCTAAATTCCTTGCAATGTGTGTGCACGGGCAGGAACACACACTCAGCTATAGATTTAATAGAAGCTGTTGGTTTAGCTACGAAAAATCTGATCTGTCCAATGTCTTGGATGTCTAGATCTGAAGTCTATCAACCAGGGATGTACCTGCTTCTAAACAAGGAATTAAAACACACTGCCTTCATAAAATCACAGTACAGAGAAGTTTGAGAAAGTGCAATCCATTTTCCAAATCAAGGCAATGTCAGTAGACTACAGTCACAGTGGCTGAAAGAGCAGCTGCTGCTGCTTTATGTATCAGCTATGAAATGGGCTGGCATCATTAATTCTATAACCAAATAAATGCAGATGTTTGCAAGAGCTTTTGGGTTTTCCTCCTCAGACTAGCCAAAGGTCACACAACTTCTTGAGGGTCGACTGCTAGCAATGTCTCTCATTAGTTTAAGGACAAAGGGTTTCATTATTTGCAGGCAGTACCCATACTGGAGATGGGAAAAATCCTGGCATGAAATTGTTCGTTCTTGTTGTATTATGAAATGTTGATGTTTGTGCTCGGTGACTCAGGAAGCGCTGCTATGTCTCACTATCATATACTGCCCCTTTCAACCATTGTGTGTTGCTTTTCCTTTGGGAGCAAGCAGGTTTTTAGGAGGACAAATGGAGATAGATGGTTTCATAAGTTTGCTTGAACTCTAAATTTTCAGTGAAATATGAATTTGTAAACTCATGGAAATACAGGGAGGGGGATAAGCAGCTGTGTAAAATGGAGGAAGAAGGGATTTAACTGTACTTGAAGGTGTTGATTAAAAATTGAAACAAGCTTCTGGGAGCCAAAGCAGTTCAAGGTCAACAAACAACCCTTGGTCTTTTTCTTTCCCTTTTTTTTTTTTTTTTTTACACTGAATTGTTTCTTCCTGATCTGAAATCTTGAGCTCTTAACTTCCTCAAAGTTCAGATTGTGACTTAAGCTGTTGAACAGCATGATTCGTATTGATAATATTTATTTCTTGTACTGATATAAAATCGGGCTATTTGTCACTTCTTGAGAGAAAGATTGAACAGCAATTTTACAAGCTTTCGTTAATGCTAGCTTAGATCGGTATTTTGAGACTGTCATTTACAGAAGGAGGCTGCTGTGAAATCACAGGGTAGCCCCGGATTTATGTCTGTTGTGATTCCAATTAAGTTAAAGGATTTACACTTAGCTGAGAAAATACATTGCTTTATACCACCCTTTTATACCCCAACAAGTTTTCCTGTAAAAATTAAACACGTTTTCATATGTATGAGTGGTTACGTTACCTCAAAATTTTGTTCTTCATCAATTTTTATGCACAATATAGTAGCTTTAGTGGATTTTGGGCTGAATTAGAATGGCCAAGGTATTTTGGTGGAAATTAAAAAAGATGCCTATAGAACACTAATGCTGTTGCATGAATATAGCACATGCTGAAATATCACTTATATGAATAAATGAAGCCAGACCTTCAAAACTATATGGTGCTTTTCTTGATACTGCAAGATTCTAAACATGGGAAATTCAATGCCTCAGCTGTTTTGGAGATCATTTACTGAAAACATTGCGACTTTCAATTGCAATATAAATATAGTAATTTTTAGTTATCTGCTTTCCTATTTGATAGGACCTTTTTGAATGTTTCTTAAAGCATTTATCTCTCCGTTGGTCCCGCGTGTGTGTGGAAATGAAGAGAGTGACAAGTCCTTACTGGTGAGAACCTAGTAATTGATGTTGGTGGAGCTGATTTTTCTGATGCTTGGTGACTGCAGCCTAATTTGCATGAGTAAAAATGTTGGTTTCAGCTATGTGTACAAATGCAGTGAGCTGCAGTCTTGGCCCTGAGCAAAAAAACATCGACTCACTGCAGAGATCTGGATGCCTATTTTGTCTTTACTGTAATAGAATTTAGATATTCAAATCTCTTGAGTGGTTTTGAGGCTCTTGCCTGGATGTGCATATGAAAACATATTTGTTTACATTGTATTTTTCTTTCTTGTTTAGAAAAGTTAGTCATCTGCTTCTGGTATTCATTGATGTAGCTTTACTGATCAAGTTAATTTTATGTAACTGTGAAATATTTTGGTCCACTTCCACTAATGATAACAATGTGCTATAGCACTGAACTCTAATGGAAATTGAAATAAACTATTCTCCCATTTATTCTTCTCATCTGTTTGTATTATTAAATGTTATATAAATTATAAATATATTTATATTATGGGGAAGGTCTCCTTACCACTGGTATTCTTTCACTGCAAGTGACGCTTCCATTCAAATCTTATCAAGGGCATTACAAAGTCATATCTAATACTGTCATTTTTGGCTGTGTTAAGTACCTTTTCCCATGATTCTTGATGCAATGAATTCATTGTCAGCAAACCTATTGTTGAATTCTCTGTCCACGTACCTAGAAGGACAAAGTAATGAGAGAGCTTTGGAGGGCTTCCAGCATTATGTTGATGGTCTTATCACAAAAGACGATGTTAGTAAAGTTAGAATTCTAAGTCTGGTGCATACCTTCAACTGGTTGTACTGGCTCCGATTGAAAGCACATCTCTACTTAGAAAAAAGGTTTCTCCAGAAGAAGAAATGAGCCAGGCACAATAAGTAAAGATGATTTTGGTTTAGCTCTACAGGGAGCAGCAACTTGTACAGGTAAATGTTGTTTTGGATGCTATGTTGAACCGATGATTGATTAAAAGTTCTTTTTAAACTATCACATATATTTACAGCTCTTGAGCAGTGCATAGTGAGAGCTTTCTGACTGACCAGAGAAGTAGCAAGCAGGATGGAAAGACTTTACTTCTTCCTAAAATCCAATTTGAGACCATAGGTTAAGTGCTGCTCCTGACCAAAGTTTGGATGAACATTTTCCGTGTATTTGCATATCTAGAGTTGGTTTTATATGATAATTTTTATCATGAGTTTTCTGGGGTACTGGTATTTCGTGAAAGTGTCGTGGTTTGACCTCAGCCGGCAACAAAGAACCAGGTGGCCACTCGCTCAACCCCCACCACAGTGGGGGAAAACCAGAAGAAAAATGCAAAACTTGTGGGTTGATATAAAGGCAGTTTGACACAACAGCAATGGGAAAACGAGAACACCACCACCACCACCAGTGCTGGAGGAATGTACACACACAGGGTTACTGTACCAGTGCTCACCGACCGGACCCTGGGCAGCCCCAGCCCGCTCCCAAACCGCGACTTCCTCCCCCTCCCCGGCCAGCTCCCCCTATGGACTGGGCATGGTGGCACATGGGATAGAATACCTGTGTCCCGGGCCAGAAAATTAACCCTGTCCCTGCCGGAACCAGGACAGAAAGACATAGCTGTCTTGTCTCTAACTTTTTCCATGTAAGGGATTTTCTTACTTTTTAAAATCTTTCTGGAATAACGAACAAAAAATTTAACCTTGAGCACAAGGTAACATTCAACCAAAGATGTGAAATGTTGAATATTCTTGTTTAACTTGCTTTCTTACACCAACTCTTTTCTCCTCCTTGTCCCCTACATTCCCTTACTCATTAAGGTTTCCCTTTTGATTCTTTCTTTCCGTTTACCCTCTGGTGCTCAGATGAGAACCCACAGACCTTTATTAAAAGACTGGCGAGAGAAAGAATTGCAGTTACAGTAATGAAAAGACCATGCATTTTATTATAAATGATAGTATAACAACCAGGAAATATGATTTATTACAGACAATTGGCTACTTACCAAGCCTGTTGGCATAAGCTGCCTCTCCTCCATAAGGACCAAAAAGTAGAATTGTGGCAAGGTAGCAGTGACTATCCATTTTGACTTGGCATTTGCAACAAAATGGTTTGGTTTCTGTTGAAGCCAGCTCTGGAACTAACATGAATAAAGTTCTTTAAGTGATGATGAAGGAGCATTAGCAATGATATAAAACAAGAGAAAGTTATACTAGAGTTGTCATCTTGATACATTTCAACCTTCGTAAAGGGTTTTAAAAGCACTGCATTCACACGTTTTCAGTTCTTCGTGTGACGCAGAATGCACTAAGCAATGCTGTAATAGTATTTGTACAAAACACTTCTGTCTCACTAGGAAACGTAAGACATACTTCTACTCTAGTTTATTACTACAACATTCTAGTTATAAATTATCTGAATCCTGCACTCCTGCACTTTTGGGGAATTTGACCCCTTTTGTATGGAGAAGAAGAATTTTTCTTTGAAGGAGGTATCTTGTCAGGAACCTATGCTCTCTCAGAAATCCCCAAATGCGTTTTACTACAGTTCTGAGATGGTCAAAAGTCTTTAAAGCTCAGATTGTAAGTAATTGGCGAGCCCATTATTACCTTGCTGTTTCCCATCTGTTGATTAAGCTCCAAGAGTCCCTTTCTCCTTTCTGAGCTTTCACAACATTCACTGACTCTGACATGTTTAATTTGCTTTGAATTATGTATGACAAGAAACATCTTGCTCACTGCACAGGAAACAGCCTGTGCTGTGAACTGTGGTGCTTGTATTCTGCACGTGGTGTTAATCTCAGCCACAGATACCCCTAGAAATCGGGGGGGGGGGGGGGGAGGGAAATGCACCTGAATAAAGAAACATGATTGAAGTTTTCACAAGACAGAAAGCAAGTTGAGATGTTATTTTGTTTTGGCATGTTTGGGCATTATGCTTTACATGTGAAAGCTCCTAGCCAATACCTTATGAGCAGAAGTCTCCATTGATTCTAGATGCAGTAAAGAAACTTATGTTATGAGATGAATGTATGGCTCAAACATCACAAATTGTCAATGTGGCTTCAAATCTCTTTTGTGGGGTTTTTTAAAACAATGCAAGGTATGCTTTTTCTGTCTTTGGAAGAGGTGAGAGCCCTGATGTTCCTGCTCCTACTTGTTTTGGAGCTTTTGAAGTGTGTGTGGGAAATCTTCATTTTGATGATGCTAAAGTGAATGGATAGATAATAAAATAGTGTTCTGTCACGTTAAAGTCAGGATGATGTTTGAACCAAATGGTTCCTCCCCTGTCTGGTATGGTGACACACTGCCGCTATGGATCTGAACCTAAGGGGTTTTGGATGGAAACCATTAATCTCTTCAAATTGTGTTTATGGTATGCTAGTTCACTTCATCATCACTGTCTGATTACGTATGTTTACCCTCCCCTCACTGTAAATAATGGTAAAAAAAACTTTGTCATACTTGAGTGTGGGTCTAAAGGATCTAAAGCCTCACTAATATGAATCCACTGATCTTCATTTCCACATAACTACGTATCCTTTTTCTTGTAAAAGGATGTATGGATGTCTGTTCAACATTTGCAGTGTAATAAGATAAATGTTGATTAAAAAGCATTTTCAAGGGGATTAAAAAGACTTGAGGTTGTTTTAGTATATTAATCTCACATTTTTATTAACAGTGGTAAAGGAGTAATAACATTCCAAGGATAGAAAGAATAGCTCTTGTTACTTCTTGAAATATGTTGTTTATGAAGGTTGAATAACAACACGAATTGTTAGATAGAAGACTAATTTATACTCTACATTATACACTTTTAATTAGGTTACTGGAAGATCTGAAAGAATTATGGGATAACATACAGGAAGGATGGAGTTAATGAGTGAAGTAAGCCTGTATGAAATGTTCCAAGAGGGAGAACCAGAACCTTCTCTGCATTTGAAGTAGAAGGTTTAAAGTCTTTTCTCTTAAACAAGGTCACCTGTATCACTGAAATGAAGCAGGTGCCTTTGCAATGTTTGGATACTAGTTGCAAAAATAATTTAGACTTGGTTGTCTCCACCCACCCCCACCCCCAGTCTTTCTTTAGGGTTACATTTTTCTTCTTGAGAAGGAATTATGTTTTAAAATTTGTTTAGGGAGACAATTCAATTGGCATTTCTACATCTCAAGCTTTTAAGAAAAGTCATATGACGGTATGACTCGTATTACACATGCTACTCTGTGTGCATTGCCGAAAGGCTTGGGAAGATGATGTGCAAGCTTTGGACTTAAAGCGACTGTCAAAATTTGAGTTAGTAGTGAAAAAGTAAGCAAAATGTTTACTTCAGTGCATTTTACTTCAAGCCAACAGGATTGCCTGGTTTGGAAGAACTTGGAGAGGTTTGGTAATTTTCCAAGATAAGTTACTGCATGTCTAGAACAAGAAATGTTTTGCTTATTGTCAAGTTATTGTGCCACTTTTGAACTTTAACTTTTTCCTAACTTGTAAAAGTCTTCTAGCACAGAGTTCACAGGTTTGCTTGTATGCAGATGAATTTAGTTCCACCTCAGTGAAGAAAGTGTAAAAATTTTTTTTCTCTCCAATCAATCCTTTGAAAATTTTTCTAGTTATTCCTTTTCAAAATAAAAAAAATATGGTATATCTAATTAAACTGCCTTTTTAAACATTACATTCTGTATGCAATATTTTGCTTGAAACTGTCATGTTTTTCTACATTTGTCAACAGCACATGCCTCAATCTGTACTTTCTAGTCTCAAGTTGTCAAATTCATTAGCTTGATTACACTGTATATCATCAGACTAATAATGCACATCCTTGTCTATATTCAGATTCCACTGAAGTGAGTGGGAGTTCAGCTATCAATTTCAGTGGAAATAGTTTCATATTTTACCTCAGGGAAAGTATTTTACTTGTAGAACTTACACTCATCATTGGAAAAATCTGAAGGTTTAAATGCTGGCTAAAGAATGCGAAAGTTGAGATGCTCATCCCAACATCTGCAATCTGGAAAACTCTCTGAAAATCTCATTTGTAGAAGTCCCCATTTGGGAGCAATAAAAAGCCTTTCCACTTACACATTTTTGGCACTATTTTCTGGATTCACTTGTAAAACAAAAGAGCAGCACAGTTGTGAAGTTGTAAAAGAAGAAAAAATAATGAATCAAAGCAACTGAGGCTTGTACTGCCGAAATCAAAATTCAGTTTCTGTTTATCAAGCCTATTTTTCTTTATATTCAGTCTTGCCTGTATGATGATTTTCAGTCACAAGATGTCAACATTCCAGTCTGTACACTCAAGAATAATAAATATTGGAATGCATAAATATTGGTAAATGCTTTATTTTGCGAAGTTCAGCTATCTGTTGGAAATATAAAACATACCTGTCTTGCAAGGTACTTTGATATTTTTCACATTTATTCAAAATAGGACGAAGGGTAATGGTTTTAAACTGAAAGAGGGTAGATTTAAATTAGATATTAGGAAGAAATTCCTCACTCTGAGAGTGGTGAGACACTGGAACATGTTGCCCAGGGAAGGCAGTGGAGGCCCCATCCCTGGCAGTGTTCAAGGCCAGGTTGGATGGGGCTTTGAGTAAGCTGGTCTAGTGGAAGTTATCGCTGTCCATGGTAAGGAGGTTGGATCTAGATGATCTTTAAGGTCCCTTCTAACCCAAACCATTCTATGATAAAGGGTGCAGCTACAGTGTAGAGCAGAATTTCTCTTGCAGTACGACACTGTCCTGCTGTAAGCCTATTACTTTGTCTATGATACAGCACGTGCCCATCACTGGGGGGATTGTAAATGGGGGATTGGAAAAAGATGACTGTTAACAACGTAGGGAAGAGGGCAATTGGAGTCTGGTGAAGTCTCTCTAGTACCAGCTTCTTCTGCTGAAGAAAGTGTAAGGCTGTGGGGTTTCTGAGTGGATGCTAGTTTCCAAAGGGTCCTGACAAGGGTAAGAACTACTGTCTCCAGACCCGGGGTGTGAATAGATGCCCTCCTAACAGACATGAGATAGCAACCCTGGGTAGAGTAGTTGTTGTCCAGTGTCATACTGAAACCCATACTTCTGCAGAGAAAATGGTGTCAAAAAAGAGCAGGTTCTGCTCTCGTCCTTGTCGTTAGTACCTGACTGGACAGACTTGATGGGGGAAGAGATCTGCTATCCTGATCCCATCTCTTCCCCTGGGTACGTAGGAGACTTCTGCAAAGTGCTCATTTCTTCTGTGTGGATCTACTGAGATGTCCTGGCAAGGCTTGCAGTTAGACTGGAAAGAGAAAAAAAAGAAAAGCTCTTAAGCAAATGAAAATCGCAAGGCTATGTAGTGAAAGGAAAAGTACTGAGACAAAGTGTTAGAAGACAGGTCTTGAAAGGCCACATTAGTGTCATAGCAACTTTCTAAGCCTGACTAACTGGTGATGCACTTGACTCTGGGCTCCAGGTCTGTACAGGTGTCCTTTTTATTAAAGAAGTCCATACAATTTACTGAGTCTGTGCAACTTTAATGCAGTCACTGAGCAAGATCCTCATGGAGCATCCCCATGGTGACTGGCCTCTTGGAAGTAAGCATGGAAATGTTGTTTTGCCTTGTCGCAAGGGCTGGTGTCACAGGCTGGGAGAGCATGACTGTGTCCTAAGGCATCCAACAGAGCTGTTTGCTAAGTACTTTCACTGTTTGATGGCAGTACTTGTTAGTAGAACTGGCTATTACTTGTTCAGTTTCATTTGTACAGCTTACAAACATGGGCAATATGGACTTTCTTATTACAAAAGGAGCTGTTATTAAACATGGAAAACTTCCTCTGTATTTCAAATATTTGAAGTTGCTGTGACACTTGAAAGATGAGAAGAGGTAGATGTGGCTTATGCACAGCAATAATACAAAGCAAGTGTCTATTTGAATTCAAGTGAACAAGTATCCATATGTAAACAGCCCCTACTTACTTGTCAACTCATAGTTTATTAGAAGAGATTCGGAACTGAACAGATTCTTATATACCCCTTGTGCCTATTCCTAATGATGTGCTCTCTGCATGGAGTTGTCACACTTTCAGGGAAGGAGGAAAACAAAACCTGAAAATGGTACTGGCCAGAAATTCTGTGTGATCACAGAAATGTGGTGTTAGCTGTTGCAAGCTGTTGCTCGCTGCTGCTCTGACGCAAATGTTGTTAGAGGAGATGGTATCATCTTCCCTTTTGCTTAAGCAACCACAGGAACAGTTTTGCAGAAGAAGAGGTTGAATTTTTTTAATTTTTTAATCACTTTCAAATCATCCACCAAGACTCTTCAAAGCATGGGCAATTAGAATTGATTTTCATGATAATTGTTATCTTGCCTTTCACTTGCTATCTAAGAAACTATCCGGTCATTTCGGGACCTATGTTTGCTGGTTGAAGTGCTGATATAACAGGCCTCTGACAGTAACAGCTTTAATGGAGAGGTACTTTGGTTCCTGCTAGTTTTCTATGAGAAATGCAGTTGACTCTTCTAGGGGGAAAAAAGCAGAGGAGCTGGTGTGTGTATTTCCTCTCCACACCCATCCAAAAAACCCCTAGTGTCAGTATTTCTAGTTACAGGTCTGGGATACCGTTGTGTTAGAAGGCCAAGCATAGTGAGCTGTAATATGTGTGAGTGTTCTCATAGAGCACTGTGGGAATCCCGTTGGATTTACTGGTGCACTTCTCTTCCACACGCGTCGTGACTGAAGCTGGGATTTCACCAATACTGTCAATGTACTGTGTGCCAGTCTGACGCTGAATGTGGGAGAAGTGTGGTGGCTCATTCACCTTGGCAGTTGAAGTTGTGAAAGCTTTTGTGGTGGAGGGGTAAACTACTGCAATTTTGCAGCAGTTGTCCTGACCTGGTTAACATCAGCCCCTAAAGATGCAGTATGGGGCAATGCGTGATCTCTTTAATGGGGCAACCTATTTGTCATATGCGTTACATCTGTAAGGCGTGTCTATATGCAGTGTAAATGGGCACGTTTCTTGTAAACTGGTTCTAGTAACTGAAGCTACATCTTTGGTGGCTGACTCGGCCACACCTGTGGAGGAAAACGTGGTTTCCTGGGGCAGCCCCCACCTCATGTGCAATCCTCTGACTTGTGATAGCATGTTTATGGTCGTAATACATGTTATACCGTGACCTGCTGCTCCTCCAAGGTACGTCTACCAGCACAGAGAGTATAGTCTAATAGTGATAATTCTGCCAATATGGACAATACGGTCTGATAGTGGTTTATGCACTGGTCACCCACCAGCTGCTGGAAGGGTTGGTTGGAGACCTCGATGTGAAGCATCACTGAGAACAGTGCTGCGTCAGCAGCTGTTCCTCTTTTCTGGTCTCTTGTCACTACCGGTGGCCAAAAGCAAGACCAGGGGTCTGTCTCCAACCTTTTCCTCCTGAGACTGCTGAGCAGGCTCTTGCTGAAGACAGGTGGGTCTTGCTCTCTAGTGCAGCCGCTCTGGTGTATGAAGGAAAAGACTATATATGCATTAGTCCTTTTTGTCTCCCCTCAGAGACAGAAAAAGCGTGCTCCCTTAACAAGCCTGTCCTCTGACGCAGCACCCAGAGCCGGTTGTCTCTAGGCTGTTTGTTCCGGGATTTACTACCACTACAGTTTACCCAATTTCCTAATAAACATTGGTTTGCCTCTGTATTAGTCTAACCTTTTCTTAGCGCAGCTTAATGAGCAGATGACTGGTCATCTAAACAGTCATTTGTACTGTCCTGAGAGATGCGAGATGGGAAATGCCTGAGGGAAAAAGACCTGTCTTTTCCCGGTGAAGCGTGGGGGACCTTCTGGCCAGATCCCATGCTACAGAACTGGCTTAGGGATTGCCTTGGGACTCTGCCTGGCTCCTGCCCTGCCTTGCCTGGTGGTTGGTTTATGTGTGACTTCTGTGTTGATTTAATGGCACTTAATTTGTGCTCGCATCTCTTGAGCCGGAGGCTTATGCGACACAGCTCAGGCTCCTCTTCTCTTCTTTGGCACAGGACATCCTGGCTATTGTGCTTAAAATACCCAGTATGTGGGAGAGGTTTTATTATCAAATTAGCAGACCTTAAAACATTGCAAAGTATACCTTGCTTCCTTGTAGTAGTTACATTTATAGGAGAAAAGTGAGTTAACACTATTTTAGTTGAGCAAGGAGGAGATGCTAGTTTTCATATCTTAAAGCCACAACTTGGGGATTTACTAATCCTCTAAATAAATCTATATGATTAATTTATTTAAGCTGTAAAGCAAACTTTCCATCTTGCCCAGAAGTCAAAACCAGCCCTTTGCTGCAGGGGCTACTTTGCAGCAACCTGATGTGCTCTGGAAAATAACTCACTGAGGGGAGGCAAAACCTCAATGTGGCTTGTAGAGAAGTCTACGTTCAGAGAGCAAGGGCAGAAATGGACTTTATTGATCCAGATCATAATGACAGAGCACAGGCTGATAAGTGTACTGCCTTAGGAAAAAAGGCCTAAAATTGCCCACAGGAGTCCACGCTGTATATCATACAAAAGTTGCATATGCAGTAGCAGGAGTTTAGTGGATTATCTATGTGGCTGTTGGAGGTTTTATTTTTTTTTTCTCCTCACATGCAGTGTGTCTCCATCCCTTGACTGTTTGTATAAATCTTGCCTGCAACCAAAACTGAGCTCATATTTTGCTCTCCTAAGAACTGGGGAATATTTTTTTTTTGACTGAGTATTTTAATACAATCAGCTTTTAACTGGAAAACCAAGTTCCAAACACTTCCGCTTAAAACCAGCATGCAGTAGTCTGACCAAAACCAAACATTGTGATACCTCAGGGGAGTTGTATACGCTTTGTATTCTCATTCTTTAAAGACTGGATTGTGGTGTAATTGCATTTTCTGTAATTCACAACTTTGGTGCTACTGTGGGGTTCTGGTAACCTCAAAGCTACAAGGTGACAGAGAAGATGTGCTGACTGAGGAGCCTGTGCAAGGAGGAGAATTAAAGAACCTGACCTCAACTATAGCTCTGATGGTACTGTGCTCAGTCATCTTTATGGAAGGAAATACTTCTGGCTTGGGCTAGAAATGCTTTTGACTTGCTCTCTTCTGAATTATGTTTCCTGTTGGTGACCTACACTTTTTTTCCCAACATTTTTTTAATTTTCATTCTAGCTTGCTCCCTCCAAATCCCAAAATTCTTGCCATTACAGAGTTCTTGAGAAAATAGTATAGTCAGAAAGCTTTCATAAGGTAGGGTAACTGCTGAAACACTGCAACTGTGATTTATGATAGCTTTATGAACCCCAACTATTGCACTTCTTAAGAAAAGAGGAAGCTTTGCTCTTTAAAGATGAAACATGACTTCCACAATTTAGCCTATCTGCATAAGGAAAATCTTATTTGTGAGTTCATCTTCTGTTTTTAGCATTCATCAGTTTTAGTAACTGTTGTCCTTGTATGTGTTGCCATGGACAGATACTGTACTGTCACTTAAGTGATCTTTTTTGAGTTGCTTGGGGTAGCAACGTATTGCTAGGTCTATGTATAATCTTATGCTCTAACTGTCACTATAGAAAGGCACAACTACAAATAAGGCTTTCTGGCACTTCCCCCCCCCGCCCCGCCCCAACCTGTGTAATTGGTGACAAGGCCATTATATAAAGATTTCTCCTGAAATGAACCTCTGTTGCTGTAAGAGGTGCTGCAAAATGCTTGGAAGACATGCTTTTAAACTGTGAATTTGAAAAGATTGTAAGGATTAATATAGCTGAACTTGAAATTAATGACATATCAATGATGTTGGGATAAGATATTTTAGAAGTCTGAATTTGTCTACAGGTTCATCTAATGTTTCGTTAGCATAACAGACTAAATATCAATCTTTTCATTATTGCTGTGTTTTGTAGTGCTTTGTCAGACAGTTACTTTAAAGACAGTCTTCTTTCAATCCCTATTTGATGGATGCATAAGGGACTGGAGAACTGCAAGTAGTTTGATTTGTGCTTTTGCAGCACTTCTAGTAGCTTGAAATGTTACTATTTCTTGAATTTCCTAAAGATGTATGTTTGCAAAATTTAGATAAATTTTGGCTCGCTATGTAGAGCAGGGCTATTATAACAGTACTTAATCCTAGCAACGCTCTCTGCATCTTCACTTTACTGTGATATCATTGAGTCAAGTTCATTTTTAGCATCTTTGTATCAACAAATTATTCTGCTCAGAGGGTTGGTCAGATTGTCCTCTCCTGAAGGAAGGGGTAAGATAGCTTCATCTGTCCTCTCCCCTCCCTTCTCCCTCACCTCTAATAATAATTAAAGTAAGAAAAGACAAAAGTGAGCTTGGCAGTAGTAGCTAATACACTGTATTAAGAAGAAAGAAAAAATACACAAAGCCTGAATTCCTGACTACCACCTTGTTGGGAGGAAAACAGGTCAGCTAAAAGAGAGACTTTTTTGGGACAATATTAACATAAATAGATCAAATGTAGGTGAGAAAAGAAAACTGCCTGTTATAAACCTGCATCTTCTTAATTATGAATAATTTTCTCTTTTTCTGTGTTGTTTTTGTTTGTTTGTTTTGTTTGTTTGTTTTGTTTTGTTTTTTTTTTTAACATTTAAGATGACTTGAGCAGAGTATGAGTTAAGTCAGCAGGAAAATAGCAAGGCATTCCTTAGCCAAAATCATGGCATTTTCTAACCTCTGAGCATAAGACACAATAAGTGCCTGAGCTCACCAACACTCTGCACCTCAATCCAAGGGTGACAGCATGGGCACCCATCTCGCCTGCGTGTTGCAGATGGTGGAAATTTTGTAGAGAAGATCAAGAAAATGCCTTCCAGCAACTGTAGGCTATGAAGTCTTGGGCATGAAGAAATTCAATACATACCTCAGCATCAGGTGTCATGGGAACAACATATCCCACCTGCTTTATTGCCCTTCCTAGTGTAGGTCCCTTACCCTCTATTGGTCTGGATTTCTGGACCAGCCTCTGGAGAGACCTCAAATAAACTTATTGTTGATTTTTTTTTTTTTTAATTCTGCTATATCATTACTGTATTCATCTTTGTAAAACTGAAACTGATGGTGTGCAATATCTACCCCCCAAGTTTTAGAAGCAGTTTTCCTTATTAAAAAAAAACAAAAACAAAAACAAAAAAAACAACAAACAAAAAAGAAAAAAGGCATAGGAAAAATGACTGTGGTCATGTTCCTGTGTGGTGTTTGCAGTTTCATAACATAAAGCTAAGCAAGAAGGGAAAGAGCTGAATTGTCCCATGTGAGGAGGACTCTGGAAGAAGAAAGATTTTTTCTGTCTCTCTTTCTTGCACCACAAAATAAGACAGCATCAGAGTTATGCTGGTCAGAGAAATGATCTTTCAAGATAAAAAAGAATAAATTAAGTCTTTCTTGAAGTACTAGGACTGAGTCATGCAATAAGTATCTAAATCTTTTCAGTGATTGAAGTTTTTAGATGTAGATAACCATTTAAGCTTGCTCTGCTTTTGAACTGAAAATAGCAAAATAGTGATGTGGCAGTGTAATATAAGATGGGTGTAATATCAAAAAAGATGGGCATGAAAGGGAGCGTAAGCATGAAGCAATGAAAGTTCCAGTTGTTCCTTAAGGTGAAAAGCTGTTACTGCTGAAATAGTGATTCTTCAGTGACCATAGCACACATGCTGTAATTCTTACTATGCTACAGTGGATAATGTTATCATGCAGCAAAATATCATTGTGCCATTGGGGAGGCTAATGATTTGGGTTATATGAGGACCTGTCTCCAGAAACAAGATCTGGAATCCTTCAGTGGTATTTGCAGTATCTCCAACTTGGTGAATAAATACATCCAGAACGTGCTGTAGTTGATACACTATTTATGAGTTAAAGCTGCCTGTTCTTGAAAAACTCCTGCTACAAAACAAGACTTTACTTTTATCAAAGGGAGCTGAGGGGAATGGGTAAAACAGTCCAGGGTGAAGTGGATAATCGTTTTGCTGGCTGAAGTACCAAGATGAATAGTTCGATGCTTTCAGTATGTCTTACTGTACCTTCCTGATATCTAAGACGCAGATTCCTGAAAGCCATAAAGATTGATGTGGAGTCACTACGCTTGAAACCCCACAGTGTGTCTGTTGCTGAAATCGGCACCCTGAAAGCAGCAAGGTCTTTCCAAAAGTGAGTGACTATAGAATGAGCCCAACAGCTGTCATTTGCCTATGCAGCTCTCCACTCAAGTTTTTTGGGTTGTGGGGTTTTTTGTTTGGTTGGTTTGGTTTTTTGGGTGTTTTTTTGTTTGTATGTTTTTTTAATGTGTTGAAGCTGACATTACAAATTCTGCCTTAAGTTAATCCAGTCTCTAGAAGAAAACTCAAGATTTATGTAGGTTGCAGTCAGTTAGTGGTCATGCAACAGGTCTGTTAATTGCTGCTGCATCTTGGAGAATAAGCTTGCTTTGTGGTAATTAGTACAGCACTATCTTTGAAAGGCTAGTGAAGAAAATGCTTTGCCTGTTTTGCTTAGCATCCAGGCTGTATCAAAAATGAAAGGTATCTCACTGATGCTCTAGTATCATTTTTGTCCTTCCTATTCCTAGCGAAAGAGAGATTTGAACTTGGACATGATTGTTCTTACCATCATGTCACAACAGGATTTCTATGGTAGGATCAAGTAGCATGATAAGTATGGTGATGAATTAGCAGTAGGTTTGGGTTTGTATGCCATCATGGAAGAGACTAGAGTGGGGACATCCCATGGAACGTCCTGTGCTGTACCTGGGGCCTCTGCAGTCACTAGAGTGTGACCAGTCTCCCCTAACTAGGTCATCTAGAAGTTAGATGTCCAGTCTGTCAGATGTCAAGGCTCATTTTAGTTATTAGAGACAAACTGATAACTTTTGGAGACTTGGATATTAATCTTAGATGATGAATTGTCCCCTAGAGAGACATGTACTTTTCTCCTTTGACTGACTACAGAGACAGTCTAGCCTGGCTAGCTGGGAGTTATGCACCCAGTGTGAAGTTTAGATAAGGATCTTGCAGCTTACCATTAATGGGACCATTAAAAACTCTGATACAAAGCAGAAGGGCTAAGGTTTTCAGTGTACAAACACACCAGATTACCATGCTGTAAATAATTTATTCTCAGGTAAATGTTAGATAACTATCTATAAAACGGCTATGACTTGAGTTCTTGCTGGCTGAGAGACATCTTGTTGGGTCTTTCAGAGAAAATGCATTTTCTGCTTGTAACCTGAAATGGTGGAATAAGTTCAAGCTCTCATCTCTGATACTCAAATGCAGACAAGGCAACCGCTACTGCTCTACCTTTTGCATTTGACTGCCAAAATGCAAATCTTCTTTCAGGATCTTGATCTTGACTTTCAGCTGTTGTGCATAAATAAGTGTTACCTGTGAGAATGGTCATTAGGTACAAAACCCAGCTCATTGTAGAAATGCAAAATGCCATCAGGGAGAGTGTTGAAGTGTTGTATGTTGGTTTTTTTTTTCCAAAAGTTTAGAGCAGGTCGACAAACCACGCAGCTGAAAGTTGCTATTACTTTCTCATAATGGCTATTAGTAACTGGTAATGATTCAAATTAATTTATCTTCCAAACAGGCATGCTATTAATTATGTTCTTATTAATTTGCTTTTTGTTTTTTTACCTATTTTGATGGCAGTATTTTTCTGGCTTGACTGAGAAAGGAAGGTATGATGTTGTAAGGAGAGGGGGGGAAACAAAAAAAGCCTAATAAGATGCGGTATGCTAGACAAATTAATTTTGAATCCCAGCAACTTATGAAGGACATGGAGCTGTGTTGTTTTGAGGGTAAATAAGTAGATTCAGCACTGCATAGTTCTTATCTGTTTTCTTTTTGGAGACTTGTAGAGGTGATTTGGTCTAAGGAAACTTGCAGGCTTGTAAGTTGGGACCACAATAAGGAGGCTGTTTGAAGAATCGCCATCCTGTTCTACAGGTCCTTCTCTGTCCATATGATGCACCTGTAGCATGTTCTCTATGAGAATTTCTTCTGACTCTTTTATCTCTGCTTTGTAACAGAGTGTATAGAGTCTTACATGTCTGTGTTCAGTTTTTCTGCAAAAAATGCTGTTGAGATAGAGTGCATCTGTTTGAACGATGCATCCTTGGTTCTAGTCTTAGAAGATGTTAGTCGTCTTAGTTGTTAGCAATTCTTGAACAATATAAACCTGAGTCGAACATGACAATGTGATTCATTTTATTGTTTTGCTTATGTCTGGTTTGACACCATTTCCAGAATGACTGAGACAGGAAGTAAGCTAATAAATGGTTTCCAAGTTTCTTTTATTGATCAAGCATAAATGAAAGGTAAATGCTGATGTTAATGCATTGCACTGTTCATTATCTTGTGTGGATGAACTGTGGTTTAGTTTCTGCATGCTAGAGCAAGAAGATATTTGACTGAAATCTCTGCTTACAGTTCAATAAATCAGGTCTCTTCAAGCTAGACAGTTCACTCATTTTTATTTCAACAGATGTATCCGTTCTGCTATGTTTTTCATGCTTTCCTAATATTGTTCAGGAGTCTTATTCTGAAATGTGTTCTTGGTGCATTTCAGCTGAAATTTAGGCAGGGAGGTCTATTGTTCTGACATGGCAAAAGCTGAGCTGATTATTGCTGCAGGCTTTGGAAAACAGAACGCTTTTATTCTAAAGTGTCTGCTACATTCTGGACTAATTGTTGGACACTTGTATCTGTTACCCTGATAAATTTCTATAGCTTAGAAGATAGTACTGAGACCACTTGTGTTTTGGGGGATGTGTGGGTTTGGGTTTTCTTATTCCCATTAAACTTCCAGATAAACGTCACTTACACTGAAGTTTTTTGCTCATATTCCATTTGTTATCAACGTGAATGGATATAGCTGTGGTAGGAATGCAAGCTGGTTTCAGGACATTCAAACCCTTTTCTCTGCGTCTGGATGTAAGGAAGGTCTAGTGATAGCATTTTTTTTAACATGAGATGCCAGCATGGAGAAAAAAAGAAGATTCTGTGAACAATTGTACATTTGATGTTTTTTATACATTATCGCAGGTGGAATGATTAGTCATATCCTATTTGTTGTCTTTTGCACTTAAGTATGGGGACAGCTCTCACTTTTTTCTATATACTTCAATGCCTGCCAGTCAGTTTTACTTGATAGAGAACAGCTCAACATTACTGCTCTACAAGTGGTCTTTGACAATGTGCCTTTTTTTTTTTTCTTCTTTACTTCTTCTAGCCATTCTTTTCACGGAAACAACACAAGTCACAACTTGGATTCTCTATGTAATATTGTTATCCTCCTTCACAGCTTCTGACTGTGGGAGAACCACTGATTTCTCTTGGCATAGTGGAGAGTTTTGCCCTGTTCTTCATGTTCTGCCCAAGTTCTTGTAAAGTCTTCCCTTGTAAAGGGTCCTTACTCCTAATCAGCTTCACTTAAGCTGGGTTTCTGTTGGATAGGTGAACTTTGAACTAACCTAATTAGCATGTTTGTTCTTGCACTCTGACAGATTGACATGTATGTTGGCAGAGCCCAGCAGTAACAGCCCTGGGTTAATCTGGTTTCATTGTTTTCAGAATTTGGCTTTGGCCTTTCTTTCCAATGGAAACCTAACTCTAACAAGCCAAGCAATTAACATCTGCTGGTTTTGTTCAAATTTGAGTAGGTGATGTAACTGTACTTCCCTCCCAAATGCCCTTTTCATGTTATACAGGATAATCTTCCACTCTAAACCTCATTCGGTTTTCTTTAGTTTTAGATGCCAGCCATGCTTTTCCTTAGGAGTTGACAGAAAAGTCTTAGCCAGACCACACAAGGTATATTTGGAATAGCTTGCCATCAAAGAGAACCAAGACAGCAATTGATTCTGTCGTTGGTATTTTAGACTGCAAGCATTTAAAAGTCAGACTGGGTGCTTTGTGCACAGAGAGTGGCAATAGCTTCATTCACAATATTTGAATTCTGATGTAAGCTCAGTTGCTGACAAAGCTGGAAAGGCAAGGAGCAGATGACCTCAGTCATCTTATACACTCGGGAGTGTAAATTCAAAAGATTATTGTGTGAAGATGGCTGAAGAATAGCAGTCACCAAACACTACTATTTTTATGCAATCAGGTGGGCTGGTACCTTGTGTGTTCTGGCTGTGATTTTTCTACCAACTCCAAAGAAAAATCAGTGCTGGCATCTAAATATCAAAGAAAGGTGTTTACCAAGGTATTTCCAAAGCTATTCTGAAAAAGACCCAAGTAGACATTGGGAGTTAGCTACAAGGCTGGGATTTCTCAAGATCCTTCAGTGTCATCATTGTGGAGATAAGCAAGTAGTAATGACTTGGGCTTTAAAACACCACTGCATTTTCTGTATTGCTATTGCAGAAAGTCTTATTCGTTGTAGCTGTAGAGCCTAACAGTGTCAGCTAAAACACCAGAGGAGACCTGTGCTTCTGTAGGCAGACACTAGCAGCTCTGATGTAGAAATCCATTTGAGAAGCAAGTTCTCAGTATTTTACCAGCTAATGCATGCTGGGTGCTCCCAAGATGAGGAAATCTTTTCTGACATCTCCAAGCAGGTTTAATTTTGTTTGTTTGCTTCCTAGAAGCTTGGTTTGCAGTCCTTCCCTCACTTCCTGCTGGAGTTTCTATTTTTAATGTGCAAACAGGGTGCTCAGACTGAAGCTCACTCAAGAACCTGGACCTATGTGTACTGGTGAGGATGTTTCTTTCACTCCAGCAATTTTGAGTGCCACTTGTCTCTGTATATGGCGTTTGTCATGGCATCATTTCTGATGTTTTCTTGCAGCTGTGTATTATTTCAACTAATTATGTGGTTTTATGGTTTGTTTTTCTTTGTATTCTATGACTTGTCTTCCAAACTGAAGCTTTTTGGAGAGCGTGGCTAGTGTTTTAGGTGTCCCTGGTGTATTTCCATTAGTGCTATTGGAAAGCTTCTGTCACACGGAAAGAAGAGTGAATGGTTCTGCAGTGAAACAGCTTTCTTATAAAAGTGCAGATATCAGATTTCCCTTCTCATGGGCAAGTTACTAAGCTACTTGTTGTTGCCTTTGCCAAAAGGAAATAATAGCACCGATAAACACTGAAAAATGAATAGCTGGTATGTCTCAGTGCACCATGCTACCAGGTGTTGTGCAGCAGGCATCTCTCTTTGTTCTTTCTGTGCTACTGCATGTAAATTAATATTCCCTGGGACAATTCCCTTACAGTTTTGTCTGGAGTGCTTGTGGATCTCTCTCTGCTGGTTTGAACCCTCGTTCTTCAAGAGCAAGTGTATATGCTGGCTAAAGTGTCCAAGGCTCCAGTTTTATCATCTGGGATTTATACGCACACACACACATTCTCTCTCTCTCTCCCCTTCTTTTTTAGCTTCTTGTCTAGAATAAGAGTAGCTGTAGGAAAAACAACTGAATCTATCCTGTCTCCTTGCTTTTACCAAGGAACTGAGTTTCAGTGAAGCCCCAGGGAGAGTTTCCAGAGCTGTAGAATAGATGCTCTGTGGGTTCACAATCTGGGATTTTATTTCTTCCTTAGACATTTGATCTGGCTGCTTATCCTGAAGTGTCTGCTCATGGCTTCTGCTTTAGGGGAAAAGAGGACTTGATCATTCCTTGAACTGAGAGAAAACGTCCTTCATTATTGATCACAAACAGCAATTTGGGATATTGTGGATGCAGAAAACTAGGAGGAAATGTCCATACAGATGCTAAACTGGATTAAGCGATGGCTGAAAAAGTGAAATTCTGCTCTTCATCTGAGTGATAGTTGTTGCCATGGGGAAACATCACAAAACCACTTATCTTGATGTAGTCCAAAGAAATGAAGTAACCACAAACTGTGTTTTTAGACCTTACTTATGGTTTTTTTCCTATAGCTTCACCATAAAGGGGGTGGGGGGAGAGGGAGGAGAGAGAAACATCTTTTCTAGAAGAAGCTAACTATAATACAGATGAACCCTGGATTATATTC
Source organism: Burhinus bistriatus (assembly GCA_013397275.1). NCBI lineage: Eukaryota > Metazoa > Chordata > Aves > Charadriiformes > Burhinidae > Burhinus > Burhinus bistriatus. The sequence continues at coordinate 20,450 of VYXH01002955.1, read as the reverse complement.
TCTCTCTGGAATAGAAACACCAGTGATGCTTTTATAAGAAGGCTGGAAAACTATTGGAAAAGAGAATAAATCATGTATTTGACTGCACTTACCCGAAGTCTTCATGCTAGTAGTAGCCTGGTGTTTGCAATGGTGTGGGGTGAAATATTGAACGTGGTGCTGTTTGTACAATCTTTCTCACAGAGCTGTCTAAGGATTTCTTGAACATAGTTACAACAGGCAGATTGATGCCAGTCTTCTTGCAGGGTAACTCTAGCCTTGCATCCTCAGTGCTTTTAATAGCCCAACTGCAGAAGCTGACTATCTCTGCTGCACATGTGGCGTTCAAGTAAGCTTTTGCTTTGGTAGGGTCTTACAATTGCAACGCTTTCCTGTTCTTTCTGTAACTTCTAGTTCTAAATTACTTGTACATCTCTGAATCCTAGACTTCCCCATCTCATGATAGTCATGTTCAAAGGATATCTTGTCTTCTTTTTTGGTGTTAAGGTGTTGAAAAAGCTTTTCAAATGTTTTATGGACCATTCTATTTCTAAGGCCTTTTAAACCTCAATTGTTTTAAGCAATTGTCCTGGATTTTTTCCATTGTCTTTGAAGGCTCTTTTCCTTTCAGAAAAGCTTCCTCTACCCTCTTGGAGTTTTCAAATGACCTTCGGTAGAGTTGGAAATATATTTGGCTTCTGCAATTTGCTACTTGTGCAACTGAAGCATACACAAAATTCCTCTAAAATAAAACTCATTTCTATCTCCACCTGTTTCTTACTGGCTGTTACTTCTGATTGTTTTTTTTCGGTGACCACAATATTTTACAGCTTCCCCATATTTTGCCTTTTGTATTTCTTTTCAAGTATTCTCACGCAAATGTTTAAATTCCTGAGTCATCTTGTAGAAGTGTTTCCTCGCCTTAGTTCCCATTTTCCTTCTTGCAACACCCTCACTGTGCTGCTCTTTTACGTAAATTCATGAAGTATATGCTCTCACACCAGTATTGCTAGATAGGTGGAACATGCTACTCTGAGAAATGAATTTTCTTGGAGAGATCTATCTTTACTGCTGTTTCTGATCACACTGCCAAGTGGTAAAACATTGATTACTATGAAAAGCAGCCAGTGTCCAATTGTGGGCCGCCTTGACTCACATCGAATAGTAACCTATTTTACAGAGAGCTTCATTGGTTTCAGTGGTATAGTTATCTACCGGCTACCTGCTTCTGCAATTGGATGCCATTTGGAGATAAGCTAATGGATGCATTGAAAATTATTGGTCAAGGATTGCTCCTCAAAGGGAACTACATCCAGAGATAGAGTTTGCAACAGTAAGTATCAGGAGACGGACTTTGAGCTTTGTGAAAGAGGTATAGGTATCCTTGGATCTGCATAAACAATACTTTCTGCCTTCCAACTGAGCTGAAGAAGTTTGAAATGCCTTGGGCTAAAGGGTGCGTCCCCGTGTTCCTGGAGGGTCTGCATGCACAAATGTGGTGTTATTAAGACTTGAGTCCTGCTGTTCAATTTTACTTCGTTGTCTGCCTTCTGGTCACCATCCTCTGGAAAGCACCAAAGAAATATGCTGGTGAAACTGATAGAGGACAGGTCCTGAAAGAGTTTAGTAAACTATGAGAGCAAGATGACTGTTTCAGGCACTTCAAAGGAAATACTAGGTCCAATTTCAGATAGTGCATGTTTAAGTTAGATTTCTTGAACCCTGTTTGCTTCTTAATAATACAGACACATGCTATACTAACGAGCTTTGCAGGGACCTGACAAAATAAGGCAACTGTGTAACACATGGTAGGTCAAATCGATTGTTGATGTGTGTAAGTTTATGTACAACAGAAGGAATAAAAGGAATAATGTGTGCTGTTTATATTCCACTTTGCTACTCTCAGAATTAACTGCAGTCCACAAATAAATAATGGTTTGTTATCATTAAGAAACAAAATTAAAAGCAGGCTGTGGAAAGAACGGGAAATAATACTTAATGTCAGTCACCCTCACTGTGGTGTGCAGCCACCTGGAAAGCAGCATGTGCTCTTAGCCTGCTTCTGACGAGAGTAGAGATGGATGTGGAAGAAGCAAAAATAATTAGTGGTATGAAAAAATCCTGCTAAGAGGACGCATGCAAAGACTGGGAGCATTCTTACTGGAGATAAAATAGAAAGAACCACTGAAGAAAGCTTCAAAATGGATTAAGTTGTATACAAGTTCAATTGCTGGGCAAAAGAAGTATTAATGCTCTTTTCTGCTTTCTCCTGACTGCAGAATAACCCGTTCAGTTACATGGGCAGTCATCAGATGTTTATTCAAGAAGTGCTGCAGGCAGGCATAAGAATCCCGGGCAACAGGTGAGGACAGCCAGAAGGGGAGCATACTCATGGAGCGCAACGTGGAATTTGAACCAGCAGTGTAAGAATATATCTAGTTATGTTACTGCAAGCAAGAGAAGCAGCAGCATTGTGTGTTGGGGGACTGTGGGTTGGCACAATTCTAGTGACTCTGTGAAACATCTGAGAGGTGTAGCTGGTGTTTGTAGTTTCATTGTTTAAACCCTAAAACAGCTGTGCTCTGCAACTTCTCTGCTAGTGCCTCCAGGTGCTAACGGGCTGGATGCTGCCTCCTGCTACATGGATCTCCTGACCTGGTGCGGACTCAGGGAGCTGCTTAAACCCGGTTGAAAGCTGCAGGCATTTTGTAACTTTCTTTTCCCCTGTTTAACATGTAAATCAAACAAAGTTCCTTATTTTGTTAATAGTGTTATATACAGCTGAGAATTTCTCACAGGAAAACATGAAGTTCCAAATTCCTTCTTAATGAAGCAATTTTCAATTTAGAGACGTGAGGGTAAGTGGCATCAGAAGTGGTATCTGTGGGAGTTGCTGTTCAACACGGACAATGTCATGACATGATGATGAGTGATATTCCTACAGATACGCGAGAAGTTTTGAGAAAGGTTAGCACCAAAATACTTAAAGAATTGCTGACTTTTAGCTTGGTCTAAAGCCAGAGAAGACTGATGTATCTTATTTTTTTGAATGATTTTGTGATTATTTTTTTGAGTGATATTAGTGATTTTAAGCAGGTGTAATTTTATTAGTTCTAAACAAAAAAGTCAATATTTTACACCAGAGAACATAAGGCCTCTTGAAAACCCCTGAATATTGTAACTGAAATTACAGGATTGTTTGGTTTGCTTTTGTTTTCTACTTATGTAAGAATGATATTAGTTTACACCATTCTGTTGCATACCAAAAACATTTTTCCTTGTTTCAGATACTGATTAACAAGATCCTGGCAGCATTTGTCTTGTGGTTTCTATCGGCCTTGTTTCTAGTGTACCAAAGAGTTAATCAACCAAATTACTTAATAGTACATGAACAGTTCTGTGGCCTAACAGCCAACGAAATGTCTAATTCTATTAAAGTTTCTCTTTATGTCCACACAAAAGAAATAATTTTTAATTTTTTATTTCATGATTCATAACTTCTTAGGAATTGGTATTCTTAACAATGTAGTGTTTTTAATCAAGCAGCTGTCTGCTGTTGTGATGTGTCTGTAATATGTGCATGATATCACGGAGGTTGCTCCAGAGTACTGAGAAAATGAGATAAGGGTACATTGTTTGGTGATAAAGTTAACTACCTCTACATCAATAACACTAATGCAGCAGCCCTGGCAATATTAATCCATTTTACCTACTTTTACCTATAAAACCACAATAACAATCTGTAATACTACTACATAAACACACTGACTTCTCATGATGAAGTGTTGTTAACAAAATTCACTGAAGACGTTTCTTTAGCATAAGTTGTCTTTAGATACTGCAGCTGAAAGCTGCTTAAGACCAAACACCGACTTACAACTACTTATGTTTTATTATTGCTTAAGGGAGAGCATTGTTAAAGGTACGTCAGCGCGTGTCTGGCTTGGACCATCTTCATGAGACTTGTTTTCGGAGGCTGAGTATAGCTTAACCCTCTAACAGTAAGAGCTGGCCAACAGGGACTGGCTTTTGCTGCAGGGCTAAATTTGCTTGTCAGCTCTCTTACTCCAAGAGAGGCTGGGTGACCATTAAAGGGTAGTTTTTGAGTGGCAGCGGTGCCCTCCTTAAGCATCTTGGTGCTGGCTCCCACGTAGCACGTGCACCAGGGAGCTGGTTCTGTCACCCATGGAGACAGGCAGGGACTCTGGGCTGCGTTACCTGTCGGGAAAGGCGCCGGGGTTGCTGAAAGCCATCCCTCATGCCAGGAGGTCTCGAGCCACAGTTTAGAGAGCAACAGTGGGCAGGCGAGGGTGGGGTGAGTGCCCTGGGGCACTGGTATTTGCCCTTCTCAGGCAAGGTGATTGCCCCAGCATGGCAGAAGGCAGTGCTGGGGGCTGAGACACTTAGTCCGGGGCAAGCACTCTTCTCCAGTTCTTTGTGGAGCTCCTGCTAGTGAGAGTGGCGTTTCTAACTTGTACCCTCCTCCAGTGGAAGCAGTATCACTATGAAATGTGGAGGAGTATGTGTTTTTACATCTTAAAATTTAAACTATGAAGCAATTAGACATAGACACCTTTTTAACCTGTTAGAAAGCAGGCTTTCACTAGAGTACTATTGCTAGGTTTTTCTGAGCCATAGTAGAGCTGTCTCAGAGGAGCATGGAAGGTATTTAGTTACGTAATTTATTCCGTAAGATGGGTAAGGTGTAATATAACTCAGAGCTGGTGAGCACACTATGCATGTTGTGGCTCTCCCGAGTTGAAATAGTTCCCTTGTGTTGCCTGTAGTAGATGGTTCACAGGCTTTTTTTAATACATGGACATGCTATGCTTTGCCTCTAAAGTGTCCAGGTGCTTGACTAAGACGCCGAGACTCCTCACAGAAATGCAAGCACCACCAAACATTTGTTTGCTTATTTTAGCACACACACACATCCCCTCACCTCTCCCTCCATAACCACAAAAAAGAATTTTTCATTTTTTAAGCCTAAAGCAGAAGTTGTCAATAGCGAATACTTAATTGCTCAGGAAGAAAACAGCAACACCACAAAACCAAGGAAACTAAATCATATCTGACGTGTTGTTTCCCCTGGATCTTGTGGAGAAGAGCGCTAGAGAGATCTTTTACCCTGGCATTGTTTAGTGGAGAGTGTTGCTGCTGCATTTGATGTGGTTCTTGCACATGTATTGGCACTGTTTGCTGGGCTGCATAGATCTTGACTCGTCTGAGGTGACGAGATTTGGGATGAGGTTGTTGGGGAGGTTAAGTCCAGAAGACCGAGGGTAGAAGTCAGAAGGGAGATACATGGAACTTTGTGCTTTGAACATTTTTGCAAGGCCCAGAGTTGCTGCAGCAGCAGAGCGCATGTGCCTTTAAGAACTGTGAAACAGATGTTGTGTGGCAATATCTGCAAAACAGAACTTGAGAAAGAGCCTTTCATCTGGCTTTTGAGAAGCATTGAAAATCCTCAAGTCCTTGTCACGTTGATGCTGGCAGAAGAGGTACTTGAGTGGCACTGTCGATGGCTGTCCACTAAGCTGTGTGACTCCTTGTCATGGGAAGCTGTAGAAACTAAAAGCTGAAGCAATTCATGGTGGTGAGGGAGAGGGACTGTCAAGGATTATATGATGCCAAAAACCACCATCACTTGTTCAGAAGGTCCTTGCACTGAACATCAGTGGTGCCTGTTCTGCAGAAGCATGGGCAGAGGCATGCCCTGGTTTGGTACCCTTCCCTAAGCAATTGCTAATGGCCAATAATGGCAACAGGCTGTGAGGCCAAGGGCCCCTTACACTTACCTGATTTTGTGTATATGTCTCCCTCACGTAAGTAAAAACAACCTAAAAGGCCGTATTTCACAATATATTGTTTAACTGACAAGCTGATAACAGTTAGTTCTACAGATCTTTGAGTGACTGTTTCATGATTAAAAAAACCTGATATCGAGATCCCATCATTGCACTGGTCTATTGAGAGATAAGACCTGTTAACTATTTAACCTTTACCAAATGACTAGATTGCTGGATTTCTGACTCTTTGCTTTACAAGAATTGAGTTTCATGAACTGAGTACTAAGTTTGCATACAGTTCCTGTTGCTTCTTCAGTTATTTGACATGCATTGGCAGAACTGCACATCCCTGCTTCAGTTTTGCCCGACTCCAGTGGCTGTGGTGCTGGGTTTTTTCACGGCAGCAATGAAAGCATCTCTTAATTTAACAAAACCAAAATATTTAACAAACCACTGTACCAAAAATACTGATGGGCGATCTGCTTTGTGGCCTGTCAAAAGAGACTCTGAACACTTTCTTCTGAGATATCTTTAAGAATTTGGAAAGTTACAGACCTGACTGACATACGAGTTTGCATGAGGAGAGCTGTTTGGAGAATATGAATGCTGTGTAATGTGTCAATGCATATGATCAGGGTTGTCTCCAGCAACTGTGCCGCATATTGAAATGATTCAGCACTAGGTCTATGAGAGTTTGGGAAATGTCTTGGTACAATAGGAACAATGTGGGTGTTAATTTTCTTTTTCTTCTTTTCTCATCTTTCACTTTCCAGGAAAGACTAAGCTATACTGCTGTATTTCCACATCGCTGAGCTTGAATCTCTCCTCTTCAAACATTAGGGATGTTTTTCATCGTTATTGTAAAAACGAAAACTGAGCAAGGTTCAATTAGGGGAGGCCAGACTGGACAAGTATAACTGATGGATTTAGCGAGCTCCGGAAAAAGGGAGCAGCAGTAGGAAAAGAAGGGAAGGGAGGGAAGTAAGAAAAATGGGAGAGAGCAGGGAAGAAGCAGCGGCTGCATGTTGATATGTTCAGCCTGAGCAGCAGCAGATGTCGTGTGTTTGTGAATGACCATTTTTCCTGTCCTGTGGACCAGCAGATGACTTGAGATCTGCACTGTCCCTGGGTGCCATGGCCAGCATCTGCAGTGCAGCAGACCATCCATATGTGGGTGATCATGTTAACGTAAGACAAAGTATTACACTTGTGACTCCCCTGTAGTGCCTCCTGCAACTGCTCAGTGCTTGTCCCAGGGTCACGCAGGCAGCAGCGGCTCGTAGCTCGCTGGCAGTGCCTGTGTGCTCCCGTTTCCCTCAAGGTCCCCTCTATGTGTCCTTCCTCCTCCTCTCGCAAACTGCAGGGTCCTTCCTGGGGGACAGGGCCATGTTCCACTGCTACCCTTCATGCATGGGACGCTGAGCATCCTGCTCCACTCTCACCCTATGGTAGTGCTTTCTTCCTCCTCTGTTTTCACTTCCAACCCCAGCACATCCTATTTCTGATCCATACTGCCCCCTGTTCCCTGCCAAACCAGGATCCTTCAGTCTTTGCCTGTCAGCTGAGCTTTGATCCTGTTTCCTCTCTGCCCCATCCCCAGACACTCATTGTGCCACTGCATTGCTTTCTCCTACAGAGATCCTCCCTAGCCCTCTTCCCCCTTCTTCTTCCAGCTGTTTTTTCCTTTTCTTCTCCAAATCGCTTTGTCCCATTATATTCCTCACTGCTACTGTTTGTCTGTTGGAGATTGGATTCACTTTCTACCTACTCCCAAGCAGAGAGATGTTTGCACATTCCTGAGATGCACTGGGAGCTTGAGGATGCTGGGAGAATGGTCAGGTAGCTACTTTGGAAACGTTAGTTTCAGTATCTGACCTAGAAACTACATCACTCTGTCAGAGCAAGATGGAACAGTAAGTTGAATTGTATCCACTTAGTGAAAGCTGGGTAAGGAACAAAGTGCTGTTTTTCTTTTCTGCTGCTTAATATGTTTTGGTTTTCTCTGTTTGTGTTATAGAATTTGAAAAGAAGAGGCTGTTCATTGTAGCTCTTTTCAGTATCCTGTCATCTTCATTTACCTGAAACATTGTGCAGTTCTTTGGTGTCTTTGTGCACCTACACTGGAATCTAATTACCTCAACCTGCAGTCTCCTGGTGCAATACCGTAGGTTTTTAGATGTGAGACTTCTTTATGAGGTAACACACAAGACAGGGCAATTCAGGAGAGGGGAAAAACTCAAAATTCTTAGTACGATCCTATCACTGTTCTCTTTTGAGGTAAGTAACTGTTGGTGGTCTCATCCCTGGCTCCTAAACAAGTTGCCTTCAGGACCTTCTGGCTCAGCTTCAACAGTAGGTGGGTCCCCGTGTCTCTGGAACATAAAAAAGGCATTGATAGAGGAAACTTACCTCCTGAGAACCGTGGTCACTGTCTCACTTCTGCTGACTTCACAGGTTTTTGCCCCAAGTGGAGGCAAAACAAAATGTACTGCTATTTTTTTGTGAGGAAGACAGGCTCACAGGAACTAACAACCAGGTTTTGGAGCTCCGTGCTCCTGCTGGCTTTCTGCAGGATGCTATGCTACCTTCTTTGCCTCTTGCTGGCAGGCTGCTGTAGCACACAGGGAATTCTCCCCATTTTTAAAAGAGAAAATCATCAAGTTTGCTGTTGTGCAGATAAATATAGCACATGAGATTAGCTTACTCCTGTAGTCCCTCCACTGAAGGCCCACATAACAGTTGTGTTCATGGCCCTGCTTGTTTTAGAAGGCCTTTACAGGCCATCAGTTTTATAAAAGGATGTTGGGAGCAGAGTGGGGGGAACCCCCAACCTTTCACTTTTTTTTAAGTTCCAGGGAAACTTAATTCCCTTTTGCACAAAATGTCTTGTATCAGGGTTCCATGCTGTTGGGTTTTTTTCCTTTCCCTTACAAAATCTACAGCCTAATTTCATGGAGGACTGATTTTTGCACTATTCTAGATCCCTTAAGTGAAGTTAAAACTCTGTAATACATTAATGGAAACAGTTGTACTTTCAAGGTATTCAATATTCTGAAAAATCATGTTTTAATATTATTTTGTGGCACAGAAGGAATCTGTAATAAGACTTCATACAGTGCACAAAACATACAAGTAGGAGGATTTCTATATAGTGGAAGTGCATCATTCTGGTGAAGGGTTTTGCTAGCCTTGCTGCAATATCCTTATTACAGGAAAAGTCAGGGGGAACCAACAATAAGTACTTTTTGAAGTTAACTTTCCAGCTGCTTTGAAACGTGCCTGGCATGGCTGCAAACAATTCTGGTTATTGATATGACTTCTGCTAGTGGGGAAAAAAGGCTGCCCCGAGCAAAGGGCACGCAACTGCAAAAGGTCCTGGAACAGGAAAATGGAAAAAGCTCCATGTGCCTGACTCCCCTGTAACTTATGGGGCACTGACAGAGGGTGCATCAGTCTCTGCAGCACCAAGCTTAGCAAGTCCTCAGCCAAAAATGTTTCTACAGGTCACCGTGTTCACAAACAAGTAGCTGATGTATCTTCAACCCCTCTTCAGAGCTGTTCTGATATGGGCTCCCTACCTAGAGGGGACTGTAGTCTTTGCAGTGATATTCCACAGTGTGACTATTCATGGTATTGGTGAGCAAATGTTGACCCTATGGAGGCTTCTGTGTTTGTTACCCCTTCAAGCAATTCCATGGTTGAAGTCTGAATTTGACCAGGATATTTAGGGTAACTTTTCAGTTACTAAGATATCACGATCGAGGGATCTGTAATTGTTGTTTATTTTTGGTGGGGAAAAAAAGTGAGGGAGAAAGACTAATTCTTTTTAGATGAAAGTGCACTATTTGAATGTAATGTCTTGAAGTTCAAGACAAGAAGGAAACATCTTCAATGAGTTACTCCACAGAGACACGGACCTAAGTTCTCTTTAAGAATATGCAGTAATTCTAGTTGCAATTGCCAAGCTGAGGGAAACGCATGGAAACTGAAGAAACACAGAATATATTTAACCATAACTTGAATTTCAATGTCACTTTAATATCCCTAGTAACCTTCAAAGACAGTGGTTAGCCCTAACGTGAAGATAAGGTTGCTGTTATGAATAGTCTTGCTGCAATTCTAATGCAAGTGCCCTGGATCATTTCACTTAGTACATGATCAATCCCTCATCCTACTCATCTAAATAATTTCAGAACATCTGAAATGTTACTCAAAACAGTCTTCTAAACTAACTTTAATATTTCTCTAGTTCTTAAAATGAACTTTCAATTTAAGTAGTAAATCAGAATTTGAACTCCATTTCCCACTTGATCCTTAGTACACTACCCAAACCTTGTTCCTAAACATTAACCTATCTTAATGTATCCTTCACATTAAGTATGTCCTTCCCAGAAGGTGCATTTGGCATTCTTTTGTGTAAATTATGAATATAAAGCTAAAAATCTGTTAATAAAGTAACTTTTAATTTTTCTCATTAGTGAATTCTGCTTGCCATGGTCACCAAGTAAATTTATTAATGTGGCATCATTTTCATAAGGTGTCCAAAATCAATGAAAATTTAATGAGTCTTTTTTCAGCAACATGAAAATTAAAGTTTAATGTATCAATGCTTTCAACTGTACATGACTAATCTTTCGGTTTTGTCATCCCCTTAAAAGCAGGTACAATTTTTCTGATTCAAGGAACTTGCTAGATTGGTCCCATGTGTTAAAGTTTTTATTAAAAAAAAATAAAATAAAAGCAACAAAACCACAAAACCAAACGAAAACAAACCTAAAAAAATTTAGTTACTTAAAATTCTTGTCTGGACTGTGTATAGAGAGCAGATTTTTATGTTAAGGATTATTCTGATTATATGCAAATCACTTTTTTTTCCTTTAAAGAATAGTGAGTGCCTTCTAATCATTTTGATTTATTTTCAAGTATCCCATGCATCCACATAGAACCAATACTGTGTCATACAAAACAGGAAAATCTTCTGAGTTTGATAAAGAATGATTTCTTCTATAAACCAGCCTGTAGGGCTTGGATTTATTCTTGATGATTTCCTAGTAGAAGTTCTATTGTTTTTCATTTTGGGATGGAGATATCACAATCGGGGTAAAAATCTCTGTGGATTTCTTTTATCTGTGTAACTAAAGTTTTATTTTTACCTGACATCCTGAACTTCATAATTACTAAAACTGGACCTGGCGCGCTGGGGTGGAAAGATTGACCTGGATGCTCAGCTTGCATTCTGTGGCACCAAAAGTCAGCTGAATTCAGTCATATTTCAGCTTGAGAGAATTCGTAGGCATGAAACGATTTACCAGGGTAAGTTTTGTCCTTGAGCATGAAGTTACCTTTCTGTGGCGTATTAAGGCACGGACTCAGTTTGGCAGTGATACTGAGACAAGTTTATTTGCTACAGCGAGGCTATATAAGCCAGAGCTTGTACCCTGTACAGATCCTCCTAGTACTTTTCCACTGCTCAACATTAAGCAATACACGCATCCCGTGTGCAGCTGTTCTGCTACCTGATAACCCAGCGCCAACCGCAGATACCGCTGTCTATTGCTTCCATGGTTTGTTCAGTCCTAAGGCAGTCTGGCTTGACGCCCAAGGTCTTTTTATGCCTTCAAGACTCACTTTCTCCTAGTTGCTCGACTCACTTCCCACACCTTTCAGTCTTGTAAATTTCCTTTTTACATTATATCACATCTTCCTGCCTCTGTATTGAGCCCTTATCCAAGAGATGTACGTTTTCATCACATTTGATAAAAACGTGTGTCTGCTGGGTTCAGCCAATGATTGGGATTAGACTCTGAAAAAATACACTTAATGTAACGTTGCTCAGAAACTGCATCTGTACAGGCTGCCGTATTAGCTGTGGTGTCAGAGGTCGAAGGGAGGAGCTTCCAGAGCGTAATGACGACAGCAGATATATATTCTGATCTTAAATTGCCCTGGCTGTCATACTTTCTAGGAACATAGGATATGGGTTCACTAAGATAAGATAGAAAGGTCTGCATTAATTTAATCAATGATTTTTTTTTTAAATATATAGTTCTACACAGATTAATTTCCTACGTAAATATTGAATGCAGAGTCTACCTTACTATCCTTACTTGAGTAAATTTTATTTCACTAGCTCAAGTTAAAACCCAAGACATTTAGCTGTTATGAAAGCATATAGTTGATATTTCGGAAAACATCGGTTCAGGTTAGGTTGATACATTGGGGAAAGAGGGAAATGTCACTGATTTGGTAAAAGCATTATTTTCTCTTCAGATGCCATTTCACACTTCTAATGCCAGTGAAATGCTCTTTTGATTCATGGAAAATAGAAATATCAGAAGTCAGGTTTCACGGTATGTCAATGAATAGTACAAAGCAATGTTTTTAGCACCATTTCTGTTCCTTTATAGGGAGGTCTCTGGAGTATTATTTTTTTCCAAACGGGTTTAAAGACATTGTGTCATCTATCAAGACTCTTCCAGCTCTATCAAAAAGATATGTTCAGGGCAGTCAGTGGCTTTCTGAGCTTCGGTGGCAATCTGCTGGCTGGTATGGGAGGACTAGAGGGAAATGCTTTAGTTCTGTGAAGCCACTGATTCCCTTCTCGTGGAGACTTGTGCATTGCACCTTCAATTTTGCAAGGGTTTTCATACAGCAATTTCTCTTTCTTCTATTCTTCCTGGGCTATGTTGGCTGCCGTGTGTGTGATATTACTGCATCACACAGAGGAGGCATACACCTCCTGGAAACATCACTCCTCCGCTTCTTTTATGACTGTATTTGGGACAGAGGATATTTGGTAGAGCAAAAATTCTCTTCTCTAGGTTAAAATTGCTGACTGACTACTGCTATGAAGGTTGCTCTGAAATATTTTAGCTTAAGATTCATATAGGACTGCTCTAAGTATGCGGTTGTCCCAGTTGATGTCCGTGTGAGAGTCTCATTGCAAATAAAATTTCCTGTAAGAGATCTATGAAACATCTTGAACAAGCCACTTCAGGATTTTTTTTTTTTTTAAGAGAAAAAAGTCTTAAGTATTTTGAGGGGGAAAAGCAAGGGAAAACTATTACAGAGGGATCTTCCTCTTTTATCCTCACAAGAAAATGTTTGAAGACGATACTCTTTGTGTAGAGAACAAACTTATTGGAGAGTTTTCTTCAGCGAAGTAAAAATTATCAAAGACAGAATATCTGTGTTTAAGTGATTCACATTGTGTTCATATTTCTTGATTCAGTATCATTTAAAGGGCACACTGGTTGCCTCTGATTTGAAATTTCCTTAAGTCGGCGTGTCACTGAAAAGGTGAGTGCTACAGCACGAAATCTGAATTGAACTCAGTGGGAAGCTTTAACCATAGGTATGCTTAAACTAAACACATTCTGAAAACTCCTCTTCCCATGTCCTCTGCTTTTCATTGTAATTCTCATTTATTTAAATTACCTCAAAATACAACGTAATGTGTGTGTTTCATTGCCAGGGTATTCTGGGACTGTGAACCAGGAGCACAGGAAGATTTTGCACAAGAGGCTGGCTATAAAATACAGAGATGGCAGGACTTCTCACTGTGTGACTTAATAAAAACCTGAACTAAACTCACTTCTGTTCTGAGCCACGCTGAACAGTGTAGAGGAAGTTGTCCTTGATATAGTGCTTGGTCGTGTCCCTTTACTTTAGTGGAGGATGGTGGTTGGGTTGGAAACCCCCGGATTTGCAAGCTTTGCTGCTGGGTTCCCCAGCAGAGAGCAGGGTGGGGAAAGGACATTGCCAGTCTTCCTTCCCTTGAGCCAAAGATTTCCCTTGTTCTGAATTTATTTCTCTTATAGTACAATGTGGTGAAAGATGGAATCTTCCCCACAATAACAAAACTGGACAATGACAACCTCTGGCATGTCTGGGGAAAAAAATTAAGTCAAAGATGTTAGCAGTCCCTGAATGGCTATTTATTTATTTTACTATTGCTCATTCTTAAACTGAGGCACACTTAGAAATTTAGTTAAAATCTATTTCAATTTTGCTGTCTTTGTTCCTGCCACGCTGAATCAGGAGGTTAATAATGTCCATGTGTGATGTGTGCTGCTTTCTCCTTCTCACCACACACAGTCATCCTTGTGAATGAATGTGACTACATCTTCTTCAGGATACATGCTTGTGGTGGTGCAATTCCGCCCTCCTCGCCCTCCCCTTAGGCCTCTGTGTACTTGGCACGGTTTCCTCCCCACCTGGGCCACACAATAATACAACGACCAGAATGATACATAATTGTCTAACACGAAAGAAACAAACAGTGGGGAGCAATGGACTAGAACATTAGGGCAACCCCTTAGTGTACCTGCTTCTCATGGCTCCTACCATTTGAAGATAATGACTGTAATGGATCACTCTTGGCAACATATGGATCGTGGCTTACAGAGACAGAGGTACCAGGACCACAAGTCCTGGGCCTGCTTAACTGATGGAAAGTTCTGGACTACTCCATTGTCCAAGCTGGGCCTGAGTGGAAAAGTACATGATGAAAGTCAATTATCTTGGATCCTACAAGTAGCGATTCTAGTAAAGACCCTTTGAGCTCTTCTGGATCTCAGCGGGCTGTGGCCAGTACCTCCCCTGAGTCGGGACGTTGTCTCAGGCAATCACCTTGAGGACTAGAAGACCAGGGTGAGACAATCCCTCTTGAGCCTCAATTACCGCCCGTTGAGGAATGCCAATGCATTGTGAGTATTTGCTCTAACCCAAAAAGGGAAATTTTAACCTGTAGTTTAGCCCCTCTTTCATCCACCTCTCCACTTATATGTTTACGATAAATATGCATTAGCTTTATGGATGTGGATGTTCTTCCATTTGTCCGTGCACGTGTAGAAGAGGTACCCAGCGACTTGATAGAGTTGTGCAATATTAAGAGATCTTTGATCTCAGTGATTATAAACCACAGGGGTGTGTGTGCACGTGCACGCGCACTTACATGCTTTTGCTTATATATGTATACATTAACCTGAGATCTGTACTTTTGCTTACATATATATATATTGGTTTGGGATACCTTACAGTAAGTTAGTGTGAATCTTGTCATCTTTGAATCTCTAATCAAGTCGCTGTTCATTTATTTAGTGAAATCGCTTTGTAAATATTTAAATCAGTTAATGATTAAGTGCTGCTAAAATTCAATCTCTTGATGTACCACAAATCACTAATAAAATTTGAACTGCTGCTAAATCTTAACTGTGTTTAATACTTCCGTCCTGCGACAGTGCTGAAAAAATCCTAAATCTGCAGCTTGCAACTGTTACTGGACTAGGAAGAAATTCATATGGTTCTTGATATCTGGGGAGAATACTAGTTTTCTTGGGAGAAACAACCTTATAGCTCTGTACTTTTCTGCAACATCTCCAATGGGTTTTCTGTCAGGATAAAAAAAAAATGTATGCTCAGGTCTGTAGCTGACTCTGGAGGAGCTGGGGAAGGAGGTGTGGCGATGGATGAGACAGCTTATTTGTGCTTCTAAGACTGCATCCCTTTTAAGAATGACTTGTTACTGAGTTTTTAGCATAAAACTAAGAAAGCTGCACCTTTTTTTTCCTCCAAAAAACCCCATTTGTAATACTAGCTTCAGCAATGAGATGATATTTGCATTTTGCGTCAAAATGTTGGTGGCACTTCATAATGCTTCAGGACCTGCTACTTTCTTGGTCTTCCCAGGCTGTGTATGGGATAGAGCATTTTCCAGTAAGCATCTGTTTTGGCAGTAGAAATTCAGGAAGAATGGGTAACTTCTTATAACTACTTAATGGTTTCCAGTTAAGATCCTGGTTGCTGGTGCCAGAACAAGACCCAGGGCAAGTGAGGGCAGGATGGTGGGGTCACCTGGATCAGGCAGAGAGTTGCAGAGGGTGGAGGGGAGCAGTGAGCTGATAAAACCTCTGAGTGACTAAGACCACCTGAAGGAGAAGAGGAGACTAGGCAGGGCTCAAAAACTATCTGAGTGCCAGGGGGGATAGCTGTGTGGAAACTCTCTCTCTTCTATCTGACTCACTATGCTCACTACACTAAAAAGAAATATAGTTTTTCCTATTTTCTCACCAAAAAAACCCCAAAACCCAAACAACCTCTTCGTGTGTTTGAAAGTCTCTCTTTTGCTACTTAGAGATCTCTCTGTAACAAGAATGTGGAGACACACCTATCTGGGATCATCATAAACATACTGGTGTATGTCCTGGCATTTCACATAAAAGTAGATATATTAGTGAAAGGCCTGGAGAATGAAGAGCAAAATGAGTGTGAAAATATAATAAAGTGATGAGGAGAGCAATTAAAAAAAAAAATTAGAAGGGGAATCTGTGGATAAAATTAAGTTGGGAGACTGCTTCCAGGAAGGTAAGTGTTTTAAATATAAATAGTGTGATTACCCGTGGAAACATTGATTACTTTCCCAGAGACTTAAAATCACAGTTTAATAAGCAAATACAATTCAGTAAGAATGTGTTGTCCTAAGTACAGGTCAACCATCAGCACTCAGAGAGCTGTCAGTAATAAACTGTTTCTCACTACTTCCTTCTTTCCGAGGAGAGAAAGAGGAGGAAAGTGATGCCCTGCATTCTGTGATCCCTGACCACAGGGGCTGAAAGCAGCAAACACTATTTCTATTTTGGAGTACCTAAGCTCAGAACCTGGATCTTCAGTGACCTGAATCCTGGGGACAAGACTCCATGGGGAGCTGTAGTAGAAAATCACTCTATCAAATCAACAATTCAAAAATAATACAAAGGAGTACCTAGCAGAATTGAGCACAGTTAGAATGGTTTTCATAATGTATTACTTAATGGCTGGAACCTGATTTTACTGTTGAGGGGTTTTGTGCTGAGGATAAGATTCTGAATCTTTTTGTTTAGCTGAATATGGTAAGGCACTGCGTATGCTTTAGGGTCAGGGCTGCCCTCCCTGGAGGAGGAGGGAGTTTGGAGCTTTTTTGGAGGGAGAATTAGGTCCTTGCTCAATTAATGTTTTGGATCCAGCCTTTTCTTTCAGGCAAGAGTTTACTTTTTTTTTGTGTTGACAGATCTGTTTCTTTCTACTGACCTCCTGAAGATTCACCTTTATGTGGAAAAAGTATCAACAGTCTTTGAATGTCAGCTCACTCTTAAAATACATTTTCTTCAAGAGAAAATGTAATTACTTCTTTTTAAAGCAGAAACCCTTTTTTCCTCTGTAATCTTTTGAATAACTAGATATTTTCTTTTTATTTGCTTAAATAAACCATAATCTCCTTCCCTGGGTCCCTTCAAAATCTATCCATCATGCTAAGAATTGCATCTCAAACCTAGCAAGTTCAAGATCCTTATCATCTTATTGTAGCATAGAGCCTGCTAAACCTTTCGTATTTGCCTTCAGCTTAAAAAATTCAGTTTTTATACAACAATAGGTTTATGAAGAGTGTATAGAGGCAGCTTTATAACCTATTAGAAAATAATTTTTCTTTTTTAGTTTAGTAAAGCAAAGATCACTTATCTTACATAAACAGCACAGCATGAATAAAGGTTGGGTTACTGCAGATTTTTTGCAAGCTTCCTCCCAGTTAATTGAAATGTAGACTCGGTGAGATATACTTTCACCACAGATAGGAGGAGGAAGGAGGTACAGATATGCATTTCTCTGGTTAAGTTGCTTCAAATCATGATGTGCAGACTCTTACACGTATAACTGAAGCATCTCCTGGACTCGGGGCTTAAAAAACATCGAAGTTTTTATGATTATGGTGATATGGGATGTATGCTTAATTCAGTATAGCTACCTCATTTAACAAAACTCTGTTAATTAACCTCAGTTAATCCTACTGACGCAGCTCTGCAACTTGTGGTGCCTGCTTTATCTTGGATAGTGCCACAGTCAAACGTATAATTTGTGGAATGATAGTTGAAGAATACATGTGCTTTATTCTTTTTAAGGGTGCTGAAGTTATTGTGTGTGGCTTTGTCTTGTTTCAGCTTTGCAGCTTAGAAAATTGCTGATCTTGTGTATCCCTAAAATTACCTCTGGCTTTGAAATCTGAGGGTTGTTTACAATCCCTGGTACTTGAAAGCCTGATTTCCTGCTGCTTCTGCTGGGAACAGGAGGGTGGGTTTTTTGGGGGATGTTTGGTTTCCCTCGCCCCACCCCCCGCCCCCCTTGATGTGTTAATGCAAATTGTTGAACTGACTTTCTGTACCTTTTAGGGAAAATGCAGTGGGTTTTCTTCATGTATTCAGTTCAATTTGGAACGAACTTGTGCAGGATGGAGATTATTCCAAAATTCTCGGTGGCTGTAGCTTACCCTGCAGGTCTTGGGGAATGCTCATGCTTGAGGCAGGTGCTAAATCAAGCCACTTTCGCTTAACATCATGTACTTGTGGACTTCAAATCTGCCAGGTGTCTGTCCTCCAGAAAGAGCCTGCTTTTGTGGGCTGGGTGGGGAGCCAGCAGCTCTGAAGCTGTATTCCCACCTGTATCTGGTTTAATAATGCTTTGTCCTTATGTAACACTTTATTTTGCTGTTGTCTTTCACTTTTCTCTCTCCTTTCCTCCCCCACAACTAGGCTGTTGCTGAATCTTGCCAGCAGTACATAATGGGAGCATATTAGTGCTTCATTGACATCTTACGATCGGTTCAGATCTACAGCTTTGTCAGTGCTACCACATTGCTAAAAACGGCCACTTTCTAATTCTTCAATTCTCTCTCTATTTTTTTTTTTTTTCTTTAGATCTTCTCAGGATTGGACATCGTATGCTTTGTGGTCTGTTGCTAATGCTAGTACTTTATATAGCAATTGCTGGGCAAAGTCAGGCAGTTTCTTCTCAGCTAATTCAGTTCATTATTTTTTCTAAAATACAAGTTGGATTTTACCAGAGAGCTTATAATGAAATAGCAAAAAGGCAGATATTAAGGGATTCATCTGGTATTTTTGCAAAGAGCTCACTAGGGTAAAAAGCAGTTAATTGAGAAAATATATCTTGCAGGTCCTAGGACCAAAAACATCAGCTGTTTTTGACAGTCTGATTATGGAAGTCCAGTAGACGTGAACACAGATGTGCTGTGATAGTCATTGACTGATTGGATAGTGATTTTTCATTGGAACACCAAAAAATTTGGTGCTGAGTCATCTGAGGCTAGAGGCAATTACAAAATGGTACTGTGAGGTAAAGTGTGCATATTCCTTTAGAAGAATAAGAGACAATTTGGGATAGCCTAGTCCTTGGTAAAAGAGGGCTATGCTTCCAGTGGAATTTAGGAGTGAGCATCCAAGCATTACCTGAGATGTGCTGTCCTCTAAACTAAAATCCTAGCTTTCTTCCGTGATAATCTGATTGTGGTGGTGTCTTTAATTTAAAAAAAAAAAAAAAAAAAAGAAANNTGTTTTTAATTTAAAAAAAAAAAAAAAAAAAAAGTAGTATTTGACAGAAATGGTTTGGGGGAAGCTTCAGCAGTCTCCTCTTTGGCTGCCATACCTTGAAAGAGTAGTCTTTGGGATAAGAGTGTTTGAAAAAGACTGAAGTGAATCTCATCTTTGGAGAACAGAAATACTATTGCTGCATATAGATGCTTTGGTGAGCAGTCCCAAGAATAGGTGACAACATGATATGGAGGAGAAGGCTGCTTTGTAGGCTTTTTGTGTGTGTGTGTGTTTGTTTGTTTTTAATTAAAGGTGAATATTGAGAATAGAAAGACCTGGCTTTTGTTTCATGCTAAAGTCTTCATAGCTTTTTTTCTTTTTTTATTAAGGGTAGATAGTTAAAACAAATAACATGTTTGCCTTCCTGCCTTGAATAAGTTGTAGAGACTTGTCAGGTAATTCCTGCAATAGGCTCACCTTCTACAGGATGTCTCATGTTGGCTTAAAATAGTTACAAAGTGAAAGTTATGTCCCTAAACCAGATATCTTGCTAATTAATTATTTTCGCTTTTTGAAGAAAACAAGTTTACTGTAACATGAACTTGTTGCCTTTGTTTCTTAGCCTTTGGAAAGTAGATTAGAAAGCCCTTTATTATCAGAATTCTTTTGCTCAGGTAGACAGGCAATGGAATCAAATCTACTGCCTTCATCCATCTTTTGGTTAAACTACACAGATTGAGCTTTGGTCTGTACCTATTGTCATTTTGCTAGCTTAGTGTATGGTGGAATGACACACCTCCTTTCACAGAATCACAGGGGTTGGAAGGGACCTCTGGAGATCATCTAGTCCAACTCCCCTGCCAGAGCAGGTTCACCGAGAGCAGGTTGCACAGGATGGCATCCAGGCAGGTTTGGAATGTCTTCAGAGTTGGAAACTCCACCACCTCTCTGGGCAGCCTGTTCCAGCGCTCTGCCACCCCCAAAGGAAAGAAGTTCCTCCTCATGTTTAGATGGAACTTCCTACATTCAAGTTTGTGCCCATTACCTTTTGTCCTATCACTTGTAACCACTGCAAAAAGACTGGTCCCATCCTCCCGGCACCCTCCCTTTACATATTGATCACCATTGATGAGATCCCCTCTGAGCCTTCTCTTCTCCAGACTAAAATGACACAAGTCTCTCAGCCTTTCATGGAATCACAGAATTTTTAGAGTTGGAAGGGACCTCTAGAGATCATCTAGTTCAACTCCCCTGCTGACGCACATTACTCAGGACTGCATCCAGGCAGTTCTTGAAAATTGCCGGAGAAGGGGACTCTGCAACCTCC
>VYXH01002954.1:124795-140269 GCA_013397275.1 Burhinus bistriatus | reverse complement strand
AACCCCTGCCATTCTGTGATTTGGTTCATTTTTTAAATAAACAACTAAAGATATGCCTACATAGCTGTCACTTACGGTCTCTGCTCAAGACAGTAAGGACTATATTAAATTTTTTTTCCTCAGCTGATCTTAACTTACCTATTTTTCGTTGGCACAGTAGTCAGTTCTCTTGTACTCAATACAAGCTCATCGAAATCCCAGGAACTCAGAACTGATAGGATTATGTCTATATTTACACTGGTAGACTGTTTTAGATAATTACAATATTAAAGTAAAAAAAAAAAAAATCCATCAGGGAGAGTTTAAGGCTTCAAAACAGTTTTTGTTTGTTTGTTTTTAAGATATTTATTTTGTCCATATAGACTAAGTTACAGATACTTCACAGAAATGTGGACTAGGTTACCAGTTGTGTCACTAACTGCCAAAACTAGACAATAACATAGGGCTGGCATTAAATGTTTAAAGTGCCAGTGACCAATACATAGTGAGGGTAGACAGCATTTCAAATGTAAACCTTAAAAGGCACCTAACAAGAAAACACCCCAACAAACCATTATTCTAAACTGCAAATCTTGACCAACATAGATAAGGAAATGTCCGTTCTTTCAAAAGGCAGGACAATATTCTGTTCTGAGAACTTAACCACCAGGAAAATAACACAAGAAAACTCATCTAAATCCTCAAATAGCAACAAAAATGAGTTGGAGGAACAGCAAGTTACCCTGTAATCAGTTAAGTAACGGACATATGTAAATAGGTAAACTTAGCTTACACTTGAGGGTGTAGGCTAATCAGCAACCAATAATTTGATTTCTAAAAGCACTTCTTCCTGCAGCCTCAGGACATGAACTAATCCAGGCTGAAAATAATTTTTTAAAAGTCTAACTCATTAGCTTCAAGTAAAAAAAAAAAAGTCTTTCTCAAACAGCTGTACAAGTCACAACAAAGCATGCATGTATGTTTTTCTAGAACTCTAGAAATTCTGTTAGTAGGAAAAGATTTCAGGGAACCAAGCCTGTTAAACCCAAAACTATATATCTGCTGTCCCACTATCACATTTTATGGTGACAATTCACCTTCCATGGATTGTAGCTAAATTAGGAACATCTGCTCCACATCCTTTAGTAAGATTACGTGGAGTAGACCTTCAAAAACATCAAATTCTGTAAACCATAAAAGAAATTAGCTGTCTTGCAATACAATTTCATTCCTAGAAAGACTATTTTTAGAGATAAAGAAATTGTATGAAAGTAGCGGAGAATCTATTAAGATTCAGCCCAGGCATCAGACTGTAAACTACTAAGGCACAAAATATTCTTGAGAAACTTACCTTGGATAGTAATTCCTTTGGATTCCTATCCTAGCTTAAGGATTTTGACCTTGTGCAATTAAGCCTACAGCCCCTACAACTTACCTAGCTACCTATTGCTCCACTAGCATTGTAATTTATTTATTTCTGTTTTTTTAGAACTCCAGATAATTTCAATATTATTCAATGTAGTAATTATCTATATTTTCATTCAACCAATTACGTAAGCAAATACACTTCACAAGCATGTGCTGGCAACATCTGGAATTAAGTAAAAGAACACTGGAGAATAGCACTAAAATTAAAAATTAATCAGATAGTCTGCAAAAAATATAACTGCTATTCAGAAATGATGAGTCCAGATTCCTGCAGACCATTAATCACGAATTTAGGCAAAGTAAGGGAACAATAGTTAGAGGGAATGGTGGATTACAAACCCTGAGATAATACTCTTGAGAAAACAACAAAGGAACTAGGATGTTGCTGGACACCCAAACCTAAATATTATCCTAATGAGCTCATTAGGATAAATGAGAACCACTCCCAAAGCAGGCACAGAGAATCAGCAGAGGCATTAAAATATTATTTAGGTAAGACTCAAAGATTTGGAGTGTAGTCTAAGGCTAAAAAAGTTAAGGGGAGACAGACTTAAGTACACAAAAAGGTAACAAAAAAGATAAAGAAACAAGGGTTTATTTCAGGAAAAAACAGAAGAGTTGCTTCTCTGCCTGGTGGATAGAGGATTAACACTGGACCTGCAGTTACTTCTTGCTGCCACTGCACTGAGAAATTCTTGTCTAACGTTATGAAAAGGTTTCTAATATGGGTAGTGAAACACTAATTACTTCCAATGGTTACTTATGACTAGGGAACAGTATTTAGGCATTTGGTAAACACGTTTAGAATGGTTTAGAAAGAACAAATCAGGCAAAGAAGAGTGGTCTGATGCAATGGAACAACTTTTATTAGTAAGATACCCATAACTTTATTTAAGTCAGATTTAGTATTCTTCAACAGTCTCTGCATTTGCCTCGTTCAGCAAACGTGGAATAAGACGCATGGTAATTTGTACTTCTGAAAGGTATTATAGTTCTAATGAATTAAAGTTACCCTTATTCAAATGTCAATACATCAAAACGTTTATGAACTAAAATTCAACTGCATTTACCTAGAGAGCTTTAAAAAGTCCAACTTTCTGCCAAATCTACATAACATTTTATTAGTAGAGGCTTGCTGTTGTCTGATATTGCTGACTTCACACAGAACCTCTTTTAGAAAAAGATTTCAGCAGTGGATTTCCTGGTGAGTTTACATACTACAGTAGCCTGTCCTGAAGGAAAGTCATTTAACACCCTCCTGTTTACTAGTATGCTTCTGAAAAACAAAAGTACAAACAAAAAGAAAGACTGACAGTGACTCCACAGAAAGGACTGCAACAAGTCAGACCTACTAAAACACCCATATCAAAACTAGTTTGATGCCTGGTAGAGCAGATGATGTAAACTGACCATAAAGTACAGACCTTTTCTAAACTGTAGCTGTCCAAATTCTTTTGGGACTCTTTGTTTTTAAGGGCCTCCCATCAGATTTACAGTTGTGGTATTTGTCCATCACACAGCAATTGTCTAGTCACAGCAGGCAGGTTAATAAAGCTAACTCCAAAGTATTATCCTTTTAGTAAAAAACAAAACAAAACAAAAACCAACAAAACAAAACAACAAAACAACAAACTTTGTTAGTTTAACTGATTGACCTAAAGAACAAAAACCAAATAACGCTATGGTATCTTAGCTGGACAACTCATTGCATTGGGTTGGCAAACAGCAATCAAAACACCCCAGTAGGAAAGAAAAGATCCTTTCTGAACTGGCTTGCAGGAAAGCTTGAATTACTTACAATTGGCTAAATTTGCTATTAGGCAGACCCAGTCCATGCTTTTCCCGTCTTGAAGAATACATAACTACTTATGATAAAGAAAAACTGCGGTCATAGGAAACATACCAAGAGGGAAAATCAGAAGCAAGCTAGTAGTCTAAGCATGATAAAAGGATTAAATACAAATTTTTGTCACTGGTAATGTCAAATGGATGGTCTATCACATTTTTAGAAGTTCATTGTGAAACATAAGTTATGACGATATTTTTACATGAAATTAACGTTAAAATTTAACAGAGTGCTAATGATGACTATTCCATGATTAGTGGAATATATTATTACAATTAAAATCTATTACTAATTATTAAGATTAAAATTTATTACTAATTATTAAGATTATTATTAGTTTTCAGAACATGACATGACACAACATCCTAATTTAGTGGAATATATTATTACGATTAAAATTTATTACTAATTATTAAGATTATTATTAGTTTTCAGAACATGACACAACATCTAATTTGTAGCTATTACATTTGTACTACTACAATCTTCAATATTTATGTTAAAAACAGAACTGCATAAGGGCAGATTCATTTAACTTAGGATTTTTTTCCTACATTATGTCACTGAAGGCAATTTGGAAGTTAAAGACCACAAGCTTAAATGTTTCATACTGGTATCAATATGAATTTAGTAGAAATAAACTCTCAAATATTTCAACTTACTTAAACTATCCACTTAAAATACTGATTTGCCTCTTGATAACTTTTTTTATATTATTAATATGGTAATAGATGTTCAATAATTCATTCTTAGTCTTCCTCTCTAACATCCAGAGTATACTATCAAAGAGAAAGTGAGAAAAATTGGCCAGCATTTGAAATGGCAATGTATTTTTAATGCAAACTTCTCGTGTTTGCATTTTAAGTTCAGGAAAAACCTACCTAACCTTTCAGAGATAAAAGGTGGAAGCAGACCTCCCAAGTGGTACTGTATACATTTATGCCCAGCTGAAAAAGTGGAATTGAAGTTGAATAAAATTAAGTCCAAAACTACAGCTGCCCCATGTAGTTTTTATCTATGGAATCTGTGTTATACAAACTGATTTTGTATTATTCTGGCACAATTTCAAAGCAATTTTTCATCTATGGCAGATAACAAAACTTTAGGCATGTAGTTCATTCCTCCTGGAGTATTACTAAACATTGAAATTATGGTAGGTGAAAAAACATCTGTTGTCCCTTAAGCCGAGACTGGTTTTACCATCAGAAATGGTTGAGTTTGAGTATTCTTTACAAATGTTTTACTTTCATGTTGTAATGCTCATTCCACAAAGTTTTAGTGCACCATTGACATCAGTTATGATCACAATAAAATCTTTTTTGAGACTGAAGTTTGAAATGGAAGTTTGGCTCACCATTTCTTCAAAATTTCAAAGCTCAGAACTTCAGAGAATGTTGCCACAAAGCTTTGTCACTACCCAAAGGCAAGATTTCCTTTTTCACTTGAGCAAAGTAAGAGAAACCTTTGGGTAAAGAACACAAAGATTTTGATGTATTTTTTAATAAGATACATACTTCTTTATTTGGCACTGTGTTGGGCTTGACAGTGAAATTGCTAGCTACTTATTCACATAGTCTACCAAATCCCAAGATAAAGAATTTTGGTAATCTTTTGAAACTCCGTCTGTACTACACTTCATAATCCATTCTACTATGCTAATAACTATTTTGCCAAATGTCAATAATCTTCCAGATTTCAAGTATCATATTTACATCTTTGCTGGAATGACACACTGCCCATCATGCAATTGAGGAGACTTATACGTACTATAGCTATTCTGACATGGCAGAAACACTGTCAATACCCGCCTTAGAAAGAACTGAATCATTTTCCATAATCATGGGAAAATGAAAGCTAGGAAATAGTACATTATCAGACGAGACCTTATAAAAACCTGTCAGTCTCTACAAAATCATTTCAGCTTCTTAGTAGTTTATAAAGCTTAAATATTTAATATGAAGAATGGATAATACCACTAGAATAGTCAAATTCAATTAATACATCTATTGAAATTAAGATTGAACTTAATAATAATAACGAAGCATTTCAAATTAGCTGCCATTTCTCACGTGCCAGGTAGTACAAAGAAACCAAGAAGTTGTTTCTTCAGTCACTGTAACTACACATATATACACCAGTTAAAACTGAGGGTGATTTCATGAAAACACCTTTACCTACAGTCTAGGTGGAAACTCTGAGCTTCCAATTCCTGCGGCAGCATTGGTACACATGAAATAGAGCAATATGTTTAAATGTTCTCCTATATACCCCTATTTGAGGGTGGATCAGTACACTGCTTTACTGAGGCATTCAATCTCTGCACAAGAAGCTTAAAAATTGGATCTGAAGTCGTCTTCAGGATAGTCAGCACCACATATGCAGCTATAAGATGCATTATTATTTGGCAAAGTCCTTCCTATAGCATGGTTTAATTTTTTTCCTTTGTTTTTGCTTTCTCAAATGTTAGCTTCATTTGCAACTTCGAGTCAATGAGAATTTCTCAACTGTAATGTTTTCATAGAATCATGGTATCGCTTAGGTTGGAAGGGTCCTTTGAGACCATTGAGTCCAACCAAACACTGCCAAACCCACCACTAACCCATGTTGCCTCAGCCCCACGTCTGCCCATCTTTTAAATACCTCCAGGGATGGTGATTTCACCACTTCCCTGGGCAGCCTGTTCCAATGTTTGATAACCATTTTGGTGAAGAAATTTTTGCTAATATCCAATCTAAGCCTCCCCTCGTGTAACTTTTCACCCTAAGTAAGCCTCGTACTTCATTACTTTTCGTCTGTGTAGGTCTATGTTAAATGAAGTTTAATCAAATGCTGCCTTAGCTGTTTCACACTGTCTGGCCTCAGTTGGTGCCGTTTAAATTGGCCATAGTTCATGGTCTTCCAGTCATTACAACTAAGTCTCATAAAAGCATCTTTGTTTTCTATTTATCTTAAACTGATTATAAGATTGAACTGGTACAAGCATAGAAGCAGTGAACTATTTGACTTAAGGATAATTTAAAAGCTGAAGATTAGTTAATAATGCTTTTTCTGCTAGGGTAATATAAACAGATTAAACAGTTTGCCACTTTCTACTTCAATAAAGCAAATGATCTAAAATAATGCTACAATACCAATATTCAGGGGAGTACTAAACTGGCTTTTCAAAGTATTGCTCACATATTTACTAAAAACTTAAAAGCTCATAATTCTCACTGTTCCCTATCTGCTGTTCCATCTATTAAGACTTGGATGTCATTCACATACAGCTATCTTACTGAAATAAATTTGTCTCCTACATAGCTGGCATGTCAACTCTCATACAAGACAATTACCCCACGTTGCAGCTGAGTTGTCAGACACTGTGCCTGTACAGTTTTCTTGAAAGCTGCTAAGCATTTAGCTTTCTATATAGGAAATTCCATATTCATAAAGTTATTTAGAAACCTAACTCCCTCTGGACACCTATTTGCCTTTGCTCATCTGTTTAACTAGTCCCAGATCCTCAAATTTATTTACAAATTTCACTCCCAATGGAGCAAAAATATTTCAGTGTCTATCTAGTCTTCTGCTGAGTTTGGCTTGTATTTGGAGCCACCAAAAGCTGTGTAACCACAGTTAATACAACACTGAGCCCAGCTAACATGCTGAAACTCTCAGCAGAATTGATTTGAATTCAGCTCTGTACTAACCACAACTACATAGCTTCCATTCAGCACACCAGAGATCTGTGTCTGCTCAGAAAGCAAGCAGAGGGATATATTCACATCCATTTTCAGTCCAATTTCTGTGTTCTCTCATCCTAGAGAAGTCCCTCTATCCATTTACTATATAACTCACACTTGGTATCTTCCGAATGATACTTAAGTACCCATGCTTACAAGCTGATATTGTGAAAGACCCAAAGATAAATTTGTCTCTGCTAGCTGAAGACCATGAAATATAAGCATATATAAAAACCTCACTTAGTTAACTTCTTGAATAATCTTTTCATTTTGTTAACTATTCAGCAACCTCTGATTTAGAGACTGAGATCCAATCCTACAAAGTCATGAAGCAAAACTGTTAAACTGTGTGGTCAATTTTTAATTCTGAATATAGCATCAAATATCTTGAAGTTTAGCAGCATTTGTACTGAGCATGACTATAGTGCACCAGAACTGAGGACTGGAAAATGTGGGAGATATTAGTCAGTTCAGTAGGAAAGCAGCAGATTCTATGACAGCAGAATGCATATTTTTTTTAACTTTCCAATTACAGCAGCTAGTCTCTCCCCAGTCCACAATTAAAAAAAACCCAAAAACATCTAAAAGAAACACCAGAGTTTCAGAGGATGCAGCTTGCTTCCCACTACTACTCCCAGAGAAATCTAAAAAGCCAGAAGACTTTAAGACATCTGGGGGGGTGTTTTGTGGTTTGGTTTTGTTTGTTTTTTTTTTTTTTTTTTTTTTTTTTTCCCCTCCTTAAGGAACAA
This sequence comes from Burhinus bistriatus, assembly GCA_013397275.1. Lineage (NCBI taxonomy): Eukaryota > Metazoa > Chordata > Aves > Charadriiformes > Burhinidae > Burhinus > Burhinus bistriatus. Next base: position 132,545 of record VYXH01002954.1, on the reverse strand, counting down.
CTCATTTTGACAGACCAGGTACTATTTCTGTTAAGCCATTGCCATTATCTACGGAGTTTTCCAGATTTAGAGACATTTAAGCAAGTTGTAGTCCTTTATAAAATTATATTCAGAAGACACCCTGGTTGAACTTTCTGTGATTGCTCAAAATCAGAAAGCCCTAGATAATAAATTTTTAAGTATTTCAAGGAACCCTTCAGTGTGTCTGAAAGGGAAAATATTTTTAGTATTCAACACTACGCACTGCTGGGAAGTAAGGAAAAAGCACACTGTCTTCCTTCCAGTAGCTGTCATAGCATCACATGTCTCTCCTGTAAACACATCTTTTCATTAAGCAAAGATTTAAATTGAAGCATTAAGCACCTTCAAGAAAAGTATTTAAATAAATATTGTGGATGCTAGATTTTATTAAACACGCTATCAGTGGCTACATTTATCTTAAGCCAGGCTCAGATGCTCTCGCCAGTGCAAAACATCCATTTAAGTCAATAGGAGCTTTGAGCAGCAACTAGAAGATTACACCTGTAATAAAGCTTGATATATTTGCCTCCTGTCATCGTCAAGCTACAACTTGCTGGTGGAGCAGCGCAGGCTCACACCACATTACTACTCTTTATGGTATTCACTTTAAAGAACCTGCATGTCTGTGAGGACAGTGGCACTGAAATAATGAGGGATCATAAATGCAGTGAGTTTAATTATTCCTTTAATTGTGTTTCACCTAAAAAGATAACAGAAGCCACTGCTGTCACCAATACAACAATTATTATTCCAGTTTAAAAAATTGCTAACATTCATTACCTCAAGAATCTTAAAGGAAACCTATAGTTGTGTTACGATTATGTGGAAATAAAATACTGTTTCTATTGAGACAGGATCAGCCTCTCTGCTCAACTTAGAGAATTGCCTGCAGCTATTAGTGTGACTTGAGTCTGACCACTCTTTATTGTCCACTTTGCAATAAATAGCCATGGGATGTCCACCGCACTCACTGGCACCATAAAGTGGCTTTTTCTAAGCCAATAGCAGGGCACTGTAGTTACACATCGGAAAAAAGCACTGTGAACTTAACTACATTTCTGTTTTACTCTGGTTTTGACTCTAGCTTTGTGACATCTAGAAAAGCATCCTATTTCTTTCAGATATTTCCCTTCATGTATGATCAGAGTGGCATTCAGACTTTTATAATCCTGTTGTCTAACAGTTCAAACAAATAATATTTAGTTGAAACAAGATGCTCATAAGCTGAACGTATTATTCCAAATTACTCAGTTATCTGAAAGTAAAAAACCAACAAATAACTATTTTCTGTAACAAAATAGAACACATGAAGAATGTGGAGAAAAGAAGTTTGCCATCAATTCCTGCACAATGGTCTCCAAGTATCTTTAAAGAAATTCTGTCTGTGTTAGTTCCAAAAAAAGTATCACCATACCAAAACAGTAATGTGGGCTTCATTCTGTTCAGCTCTCAACTACTAAAGAATCTGGCTGCAGGGAAGCTTATCACGAGATTCTGCTCCTGTTAAAAAGCTCTTTCAATAGTACTGCCCATGGATGGTGTTTAATACTAGATAGTCATCCAGAAAAGAATAGTGACACTTCACATTTGCGCGCATTGGAGATTACTGAAAGGAGTGAAGCGTGTGAAATCCTTAATCCTTACTGATTTCAACTCCTCTTCCCCTCAGTTCAACTTCTTCATTCTTTGATATGATGAAAGTTTCTTAAGAGTTGGACAGAAACCGTCATTCTTCCCTGCTCCAGGAATTTCATCTGGTTAACCCCACTGCATGGTCACTGTGCTTGACATGATTTTAGAATACACTGGTTTTCTCTTCTATATGGAGACTTTTCAAGATGAACTCTACTGAAAGCAGTGGTGACCCTCTACAACACTCATTATTTGTTTCCCCTCTAAGCCTTAACACCTACAGTACCATTAACATCTAGGAAAGTTTGAAGACTCAAATCCAAGAATACCCAGAGTAAAACCCTTATTTCTCCATATGACTTCAATAAAGCACCTTTTCCTTTAAAAAATAAAATATTTTCATGTTAATATTGCATCAGCCACATGCTCTTAGCTGACCCCTGTAGATACCTTTTAGTTAAACACAGCACTGGACTAACTAGTCTGTATACTGACAACAATGAAACAGAGACAGTCTAGATAGCACAGAATAACCACCAACATATTATCTGTGGCTAAAGAATACACCATAACGCATTTTTTTTACCCATCTCAAGCTCCATCAATCACTATTTTTATTTGATTTCTGGTTTTATCAGAGACTTGTTGGAAACTCCCTCTGCCCTGGAAATTTTTTTACTGCTCAGATGTCAACTTACCTCCACAGGCAGACACGTCAGTTGTGCAAGCAAGCAGTAGCAGAACGTAGCTGAGAGTAGGTTTCACAGAAGTATGGAGCTCTGCAGTTTCTGATTCTGTCTCAGGAAGTAGTGGTTGAGGCTTTTTTTTTTTTTTTTTTAAATGGATTTGACTGGAGCAGAAAGGAATTAATTCACTCAGTCAAGCCTGTACTTATATCTAAGCTTGAGTCCTGAGCTGCAAAGTATTATAACCTATGTCCACGTGCAAAACCCCCTGGAGAAAAGGTTAGGGAAGAACAAGAACATCATAGGGATGGCTTGAGATGTTTCTTTTTTGCAGGCAAAACAGTAAGTCACAGAAATTCTGTTAAGTGACTTGGTGACAATGCTCTCAGTCAATACCTCCTAGAATAAACCAGTTCCCAGCTTTGCCACTGCTTCTCATACAATTATGTGAAGTTCCACAACTTTGTATCACTAGTGTAAAGATTATGAAGGTTAGCTTAAACCGCACATAGCAGAAGAGTGACACTGATGGTTTCTGTTTCATAGATAAAATAATTTTCTGGCTATATAATGTATTTCTCCCATTTTGCTTTGCTCTCATCTGCACAAAGTCAGAAGACAGACTAAGCCATCATTCAGCTGAACCAGAAGAACATACATATAGATAACACTAATGTACACAAAGGAAGGGAGGGAATACATCACTAAAATACGTGCCTGGCTAGAAGTGAGGCCTTTGCTGAACATGTGGAAGAAATTTTTAAAAAGAAACAGTGTTTCACAAGTAATAGATGAACATATAACCATAAACTAGCTGTCATTATTGACATTTGTGTATATACAGAGGAAGTTACAGCGGACATATAGAAGTTATTTAATTCTACTGTATAGCTTGTTTTCATTTCTGTATGGCCTCTAGGTTCTAGGTGATTCCTCTCATTTCTAGCCTCACACAAATTTGAGGGTGAACAAGACAGAATTTGAACAATTGTTGCCAAATCAACATTTGAAGTGAAAGTTAATGCAAACTAGAAGATAACTAAAAATTAAGTAGATATTTGCAAACCTGTCCACAATTTTTTAAAACTCAGAGCTGCATACATAGCTACTATTGCAGCAGACCCAGCTACTACTAGAATTTCACCACTAGATGGCCTTATTTAAGTAATAACCGAGCATCATTAGTTACAAAGGTGCATGAAGCAGCAGACAAGCACGTACACGTTACCCAAATTCCTTTTCTCAGTATGCAAAATAATTCTACAGTGTTGCAAGGAGAGTTGCAGCAGCACCACTGCTCAGCAAAGCAGCTGTCCATTTTCACCAATGCAAGTAGTTGGAGACCCAAAGAATGAACAGTTTCATCTGAGGCCTTGAGCAGATCATAACCATAGTATGTGACACAGAAGTTTAGATATTAGCAGGGCTGAGATCAAATTGGTGGGTTTCCTCCTTTAGACTTCGGCTATATGTGTTTGTTGTCAGTTACAATACACCAAGACCCCAAGAAACCAGAGCTGGATCAATTCGTATCCTGATAAATCACAGTTTCTGATCCCCCAAGGCAAATATTTTTGACTGTTATTGATCTCCAGATTAACTCAAAGTAATTTAACCTACCTATCGTTGTCTGTTGCATTTGAGTCACAGTTTATGTGCCTCAGTATTTACTGGCAATATTATATCTTTAAGAGTAAAGGAAAGACACTTTAACCTTAACATCCAGAAACACAGAGCCTTTACCTTACGTTATAATAGTACCAATGCCCAGATGAGGGTGAAGAACTGTGAGAGCTCTGATACAGACTAAACTCTGATAAAGCTGGAATCATTAAAGAATAATAAAATTTGGACATTTCTATGTAAGTAACTACAAGGTTGGGGGAGAAATCTAAGAATGTCCTTGCCTGAAAGAAATACTTACAGTGAAAGTGCTTCCCAGGAACAGGATCTCAGCTGACAAAGAGACTAAGCACACCAAGAGCTGTTTTCTTGATGCACATTTAATATATAGGTGGCTACATTTGGGTTTGATGCAACCTATCCTTAATAGTGATCCTCAATCACTCAGTCCCAATTCTTTCTTAACTTTTAATTTAATGTTTATTATTAAAAGCAATTTTACCCCATTTACCATGAAATCATAAGGCATTCAATTCCTATGATACCTCCCAAATCTTTAAACCCAAATATTTGGTTACCCTTGCAGAAGTCAGTACGTTAATAAGAAAAGTCCAGAGCAGAGTTGCTCCCTCAGAGGCTTCACAGGCCACTTGAGGAGTCAGTGTGTAACACCATAAAAAAGTAGCAGTTAGTGTGAAAGAGTTCCCTAACAGGAGATTTTCTTTGTTTGCAGGAAAATAACATGAAGAACATTCAAATGAGTTACACCTCCAAATGAGTTCGCAAATTAATTTATAATTTAAATGATAAAAATTAACACAACTGCATCAGAAGTATAACCCCTGTATAAAATCTACCATAAACTAACATACCGCTAAAGAATATGGATCACAGTAGAAAGCCTACTAGCTTAGCCTGAAAATTGTTAAACTTAACTTAGTATGATGGAATTCATTCTGGTTTGAATTAGATTTGAAACAGTCTTAAGTTTTTCTTAAAATTCCTATTTCATTTTAAGCATCTATTTAAAAAAATATTATGCTCAGAAAAAAAACTGAAAAAGATAATTTTTCTTATAAGTAGTTTTGACATCACTTCACTTGATATACATAATAGACACAAAAACTGAGAACTGAGCTGTGAATCAGAAGCAATCCATTCACTATACAGGTGGAAACTTCACCATAAAAAATACAAGAAACTGAAGTAATATACAGCCTAAAAAACCTGTCTAAAGTTATAGTTGGAATGCTGTTAAAACCTCCGAGTATGGCAATGTGGCGTAACTCCGCAGAAAATAACTTTTCCATTGCCTACCTTGCAATGATATTTTGCAGATGCTTTCAACCACAAAAAAAAAAAAATCTGAAAGTTGTTCTTCTGTAGTCTTAATGTTATACAAAAAGGTTTAAGTCCACCCCATTCGTCTTTGGAATAAAACCCCATGATATCTCTGAAGCTACAAAGAAGGAGCAAATGGTTAATTTTCCTTTTTTTCATGGACTGGCAAAGTGAGACAGGATAAGAATAATCTACAAAAACTTGAAATAAGCAAGATTGCCATTTCTCCATTGTCTTCCATCTTTACCTAAAAAGCTAAAAAATTTGTGAATTTCAATGGTCAAAAGTTACCTGGAAGTTTTACAATAAACTTGATTTAAATTGCTTAAAACATTTCTTCATTTTGTTCTTGCACTCTAAGATGTGGCAAACTTTGATTTAAACATGGTAAGAAATGGTGAAGTAAGTGGAAGCATCTTTTCTGAGCAGTCAAATCTGCAGAGACACAGTGCTTCCATCACTTGTAAGGAACCACAGCACGTACAGAGTTCAGTGAAACTAGGAACTTCCATAAATTTGAGAGCCTTTATGTTTCAACACCACCCCCACCTCATCAGTGCTCCGAGCAGGTGAGAAAGAACATATTTGGTTGCATCTAACATGACTGTGCTTCAAATACACTTTCCAAGAAACAACTAAAGAGAAAGTTCAGCTTTCAATAACATAGCCCAATTCCCTCGTATTTGTTCAATTCACTGCTGGCAGTTATGTATGTTTGTTTTAGAATCTGCTCAAGTTAGTTTTTCAACTTTTGCTAGGAAGTCTACCTACCTCTCTCATACAGTATTTTTCTTTCTGACATTTTTGTTATTTTATTAACTGCTATGCATTAAAGTGGCAGACTGCAAGAAAATAAATAGACACAAAGATGAAGCACTGCCAAAATTCTGGAACACTGGCTAGTTTGTTGGAAGTGATGAAAGAAGAGAGGATTGCAAATGACTCTTCTGCAGAGGAGCATAGCCAGAGCTCAGTGCTGAAATCCAAGGATATTGCCCAGAGCCATCAGCAGCAGACTCCTTGGAGGATTACTTGATCAGACACTTCTACTGAATGGGAGTTGCCAACACTGCAGTCATCATCACAGCGCATGTGGCAGACAGAGTTACTAAATACTTCCTTGAAAATTGACCAGTGAGCATTGGGTTTTGGTCAGTGACTGAGAAAGTCAATTTAAAAAAAAAAAGTATTTAGGGGATATATGGGGATATTTTGCCCACAGAACATATATTAAAATAATCTTTTATATTTTACCCAATTGCTTGAACTTCACAGCTGTTGGTATTTACAGTTTCTCATCCCTTTCACTATGAAAAGCTAAGATTAGCAGTTCATAAATTGTACTGCTAGTTACAGAGGAGAAGATTTCCCTGTGATAACATTTTTAAGCTCCAATTCACATCAACTAAACCTAAAATGCTTCTAAATCAACACCATTTTTCACAGAAATGAAATGTATGTATTTGTTTTAGGCATGAAGGCATATATTGCAATAGCTAAACAGAAAGTTCTAGTGTTAAATATTGTGTGGAATCCTAAAAGTACACGGGCATACACAGATGGTGCCTGGGTTGGGAGGAGGAAAGGGGAAGGAACATCTGTCAGCACACATGACAAGAAGGTAGGTTATGAAAGACATCAACTGTCTCTCCCTGTCCCTCCCATAAAGAGTTTCAGTTATGTGAATACAATGGAAGCAGTCAATAAAGCTCCACTTTATTTGCAGTTAACATCAGAGTCTAACTGCATTATAATTCTGTACATTAGTTCACTTCTAAACAGTTAAAAAGGATGCAATGCAAAGATACCCATTACAGTCAATGGCACATTTTGGGACATGAGGAAGATGTTTAGGAGCCTATTGAATGCATGTAATAAGTCATGCAAATATTTTGATTTTCTGGGAGCAAATGAGTCAACTCAAGTTTCTCAACATGAACTGTGATATTCAGCTACTCTAAACGGCAGTAAAGACTGATAACTAAGTGCTCAGCATTCAGAGCACTGTGTCCAATTGGATCCAGATCTCTATTTTTGGAGTTAATACGGATTTATTTCACCAAGGGTATTCCAAGAATCGTTGAAGGAATTTCAGACTTCTGGGAATAAGGCTTCACAGCCAAACTTTTCGATGTTAAACTGTAAGTGAATTGTCTATACAGCTATGAATTAACTGCAATAAATGCAGTGATCCAAATGTTGAGGCATACTGTCCCCCAGAATTGATACAAATTAATTTTGGACTCCTTTACTAAGAGGAGGAGGAGGAGGAAGTGAGCAATATCAGAGGACATAAAAATCACTAAGTGTTTGGGGTTTTTTTTCAGGGTGGCAGAGTAGACATCTCTTAAAGTACATTTTAACACCTTGAGATATGCACAGCCTTGCTGTGTTTTCAATATACTTAAATGCTTGATAGAGCTTAAAAAGGTGTGGGTTTCAAAAAA
>VYXH01002954.1:88473-124747 GCA_013397275.1 Burhinus bistriatus | reverse complement strand
AAAAAGTGGTGGGTTTAAAAAAAAAAAAAAAAAAAAAACAACCACCACATCATGGTAAGATCAGTCAACAGCCAATTCTCAGGTAAAAAGCAACCACTGGAGCCAGCATGATGATTTCAATTAACCAACTACTATCTGTCTGTGACATCATCTGTCTAGGTCTTACTGTGCTTGATACTTACAGAAAAGCACGCACTTCAGTTTTCCAAACAATGACTAAGTATTTTAAACCAACCCATCAAACCTAAGGTACAGAGTTCATAGCTCTTTCTTTCCATAATTGAAATTGTAGGTGTAAAAGTATAGTGAAGCATCAAGAACTTCCAATACAGCAGCTTTCGAAATAAAACAAAGAGTAAGGAAGACCTCTTTCTAACTTGCATTTAATTTGGTGACTGCAGTAATTCAAACACATTCTTTCATATCCAAAACCTGATACCTCCCTCTACCACTACTAGTTTCATCAGGAACTGAAAATTCCTGGGAACTGAGTAAGCCAACAGCCAGCACGTTGAAGACTTCCGTTATTGGAATAACCATTCAACCATAGCTGGTTAACCTGCACAGTCAGTTGTTGACAGTTTTTAGGTCAATAGCTACTTTAACTGCTGTAAAAGCCCCATTACAGCCATGAGATATACATAGATAAAAAAAATTAAAGCAGATGGTCAAACGGGTGTATTAATTCTTTCTCTCACTGTCATCACTGGATAAATTTTTGGACTGTTATCATGCTAATATGTTATCATTACTGTAAATGACCACTTTCTCTGAAAGCACAAGCCAACCTGTTTCATCTTGCAATGGAACTGATTAAGCTTGCTCCTACTCAATTAGAGTCAGTTACAGGAGTGGTAAATCAAATAAATTTCTGTTTGCTTTTCATTAGTTTTCAGAGATTTGAGTTAATTAAGTTACTGATTATCAGAATGAACAAGACTCCTAAGGCTGAGATTTAATGAGTCATCTCACTTTCAAGCCAAAAACTGTGGGGCCTACACATTGTTCCAACCAGGAAGATAATGGAGTCTGGCATCTTTGATGCCATCCTTTTTCTTTATAATTATAGCACACTACTGTATTTCCGTCAACACAGCAGAAATCAAAAAGGGCAATCTTTGCTTATAGTTCCAAACCACTTCTAATAAGACCTCGAACCAGAAAGCTTTTACTTTTATTTTTGGTAGTTAGAAGTGGTGGGAGGGTGGGGATGGAAGGTCACACTGAAAAGCTTTGCTCTAGGTACATTCACAGGTTACTTGATCCACCCTTGGGGCCCTTTTCTGCAGCAGTTCTTGCTGTTGATCTCACATCTCTTGTTGATAACAGTACCTCCCAGAAGGCAAGTCTCCCTCCTGCAAATTCCTTGAGGGCTCCACTCTTGGAGTTACAGTCTCCTGATTGAAGCATTTGAGCTCAGTTTGCTTTGGGGAAGAGAGGCACGCTAACAGCTTTTGGTGTGTTACATATGAATGTGTATAAGACCATGGAGCATCACATTTTCCCTCTTGTGTGGGATAAAATCAGCTCAAGATTTTTTTTTAGTGCACGCACAGGACTTTTTACATGGATGAGGTTCCTGCTGTTGTAATTCCTGGCATGTTGCACAGACAGTATGGAAAACAAGACAAGAATTTCACTAGTATTTCCCAGTTAAGAGGGCACTTAATCCAGCAGTTACTTTCAAAGAGAAGTAACCCAAGGAACCATGCATCTAGACTAGCCAAACAGCCTGTCTCATTTCCTAAACATGTAATTACCCTAGAAGCAAACCAGGTGAGAATATCTTAGACATTCTTTTCTAGAGCATAAATGACTGGTGGCTTAAATGCTATCTTAGTAACAGATATGCAGGACAACAGGCAAAACTCTCTTCCACTCCCCCGTCCCACCACAACACTGCTGACCCCAGGGAAGAAACAGTGTCAATTCAATAAATTACTCTAACCACTGAGGTGAAGAAATCCCTACTAGACATCTGCAATCAGTTAGTAAAAACTGATTTGCAAGAGGAGAGAGCCAAGCTCTCATGGATCACTGTCACATAGCAGTCACATGCTACTTACCAGGACTACTTTGTCCAAAGATGCTAACATGCTGCAGCCACGCTTGTTGGAATACAGGTTAAAGAATTGTTCAAAACATTTGAAAAATATAAATGAAGTCTTTGCATAAGATTTTTCTCTAACTTGAGTGAGCTAAATCCAAGTCAGCCATGTTACATCATTGCACAAGCAGTGTATAGACAGAGGCCAGGCTTCTGATTTATTTTTTGGTCTTAACATTTGCAATTAGCGCTTTCTCTTTTAAGATTCATTTTTTTTACAATTGTTTGGTGTTCAAAATTGGAAAAATTGGTGTCACTTTAAATACACATTCTATAGGACACAACATGATAAATATTCGTTTGGCAAACTAAGGTTTACTACATCTCTCTGGCATCAAGTGACAGCACTACATCTTTCTGCAGAGAAAAGAGATTATCATGTTGAAATTGCTTATTTTTCCTTTGATTTGCTTCACAATATTCTTTCGTTTTCATTGGCGATAACACAGAAGGTAAGAGTTCTGCTCCCCACTGAATGAAGAACTGTAGAGAAAGAAGCAAAGAATTCAAATACTGAGCACATCCCAGAGCACTGTCACCACCACGAGATAGTCATCATCTTCTGATCGTCTAGATTGACTAAGACACAGCACACTGCTCCATAAAAACCCAGCAGTTACCAAGTTATGTTATACGCACATCACAAAAACCAGGATCATCACTAACCCTAACTGCTTCATTAAGTGCAAGATTAATTTTAGTGACCAAATCACAAAGTGATTCTAATCTAGCACCATTGTGTTTTTCATTTTTTTTTTTTCCCCACAGGTTTCTTTTAATTTGCCCTCATTCTGTATCTTCAGACTACACTAGTTTCACATTTTCTTTTTAACCCAAACCACAAAGGCCAGCAGGTTTCCCTAAGAGACCTGATTCTCAGTCTTTTAATCCCAGCAACTCCAGGAAAGCCACAGATCAAAATTCAAGTAGTCCCAGTCAGAACAGTTAATTAAAGGAAGATGAACATAGATCTTATTTATTAAATACAAGAATATTTGACCTGCTTTCAGTATAAATCAATTACTGGACTATTGGGATCATCCAACACAATACTATTCTATGCATTTTACGACTTTTTTTTTTTTAGCCAGGTTTGCTAATCCTTATCAAAGATCAAGTTACTATACTTCAAACAGAAAAGTACATTTCCTAACACTATACAGGAGAGCACCCTCACAGAACTCAGAATGGAACAGCTGTATGTACTGTAGGTTAACTTTAATTTCCTCATTAGTTCACTAACAGAATTTTCTTTCTAGTTCTTGATACAGAGTTAATCCAGTAAACAAGGAAATAATCCTGTTGATCCTATAGACTATCTGCCTTTTAGTTACTGGTATCATCCATACACCCACAGTTCTTAAATTATGGGTCATTTCTGTGTTTTTCATATAGTTTATATTAATGGATAGTGAATTAGTAAGCACTTCAAGGACTAGAATTAGTATTCAGATTTATTTATGACTCAAAGCACAGACTTTTATTAGGAGTTCACCTGGTCAGCTGCCCTGATACCTTATACTTAGTGCATTATAACCAGAGATAAGTGGTAGTAAGAAGCATTGTTTTCTGCTACAGCCTGTGCCAAAACAAGTCTCCATAGTTCCGAAGAGAATTCTCATATACTTGAAAGTTGTTAAGCATAAAGTAGACAAGCCCATTCAGACTATGGTTCAGCATGGCTCACTGCAGATTAATAAGTGATCAGCGCACTGCCAACCTCTTGCTCCAAGATTTCTGCAGGCATATTAATTGCTCTGGTGACCGAGAGCCTGATGTGACTCAAGACATTATCTTTTCTGGAAGCTATTTCTCTTTATATGACCAGACAGTCCTACTAGATACATAAAAGTCTCTGGAAGCCATGTACACCAACAGGTCACAAAGCTTGATTTGCAAGCACACTCATGTGAGATGAAGTAGCAAGCCAAAAACATACGTCCACAAAACAAAAGGCTTTTTCCTGGCTGGTCGAGACAGGAAGACTATAATCACAGGCCTAATGGGATCCCTGAAGCTGCCATTGCAGTGTGAAGAACTCTCGTGTGTATTAAGGCCTTTCAAGAACGCAAATTTGGAAGAGAAACAATCACCTCATCACTTCAGTTTCATATCTTCTGTTTTATTTTAAGGCTTACTAGTGAGGGCTTTCATGTGTCTGGGGAAATTAATTTTGTTTAAGTTTCCAGTCTTAATGTTTGCTTAATAGATACTATTTGTAAACTTAGTGTTGTCATGTCCAATCTCTATTTGTATGTGTTTCTCCAGCATTTTTCTTCTCTCCTGTGTTTACTTCTGCATTGACACATCAAGGGAGGGCCTACTTTTGGCGCACACTCTTGCCAAAACAAATTGTTTTATGCACAATCTCCTTTCATCAAACCTTCAACATATTAACAACTTAGTATATTGCATATAGGTGTATACCAGGGTTAAAAAAACTGATGGGAGGATGAATGGGACACATGTTGAGGCAAGAAAGATTAAAGGAAAACATTTCTCTGAATTAAAGCCCTCTTAGCAGTGCAGTTGAAACACTATGCCCTAAGTTTTGTCCTTAGACAAGTTCAACCCTTGATTAAATCATGTTTACAAATAATTTGTGATCAATCCTCCTCTCCTGGGAACAATCAACAAGTTTAAAACAGAACACTTTCTCCTTTTGGCAAGGGAGGGAGACTGGGGCCAGGGTGGGGGGCAGATGGTTAAAAATTAAAGTTAGTAGGAGAGTAGAACTGAAGCAATTAGCTATTAACTGTCTGAAGTTTGCCTATGAACTGGGAAGTAAAACATACGGCAGTTTAAGCAAATGTACTTTGGTATATTAGATAACATTGATCCAAGTCAAAACCCTCCACAGAGCCCATTTAAATGTGTACATTAACTTCTATGATTATTTTCCAGATATAGATTTGCAGATGTTAACTAGAATAAACAATAGAATGAACTTAGCACTTCACATTCAACATTGAGATCTAATACAGTATATTAAGTAATCTCTATGGTCTGATTTAATTGGTATTTGGCAAAACCATCTTTGATAAAGGGTAACTGTCAAAAACATTTTCTTGCACATCCTAATCTGAGATAGCCCATGCTTTGTTTAAAATTCTGTTCATTTTCAACACGTTCTGCAAAGTGAAGATGACAGGCTTCATTATTTATTTTGGAAGATGTATTTCTCAAGCAATTAGTAATGCAATGTCAAATAAGCAGACACTCATAAAATCAGTGTTGTCACACAGGGTTAAATATCCAAGCAGGTAGGAACTTCCCTCAAACATACTTGCCTACATGTTCTATCATTCCGAAGGCATTTGCTGTGAACTATTAGCCAGTACATATCAAATAGCTGTGGAGGAGCAGGAAGTTTGTATGTGATAAGTTCACCTTGCAGCATAAGTGGCTTGTACATTATTGACACTTTTTACAATATTGATACTTATTACAGAATCTTAGAATCACCTAGGTTGGAAGGGACCTTTAAGATCATTGAGTCCAACCATCAACCTAACACTGCCAAACCATGTCCCTCAGCACCATGTCTACGCATCTTTTAAATACCTCCAGTGATTCTACCACCTCCCTGGACAGCCTGTTCCAATGCTTGATAACCCTTTTGGTGAAGAAGTTTTTCCTAACATCCAAACTAAATCTGCCCTGGTGGCCATTTCCTCTTGTCCCATAGCTTGTTACTTGGGAGATCAATCCTCTCCCCTCACTACAACCTCCTTTCATGTAATTGTAGAGAGTGATAAGGTCTGCCCTGAGCCTCCTTTTCTCCAGGCTGGACAACCCCAGCTCCCTCAGCTGCTCCTCCTTATCACCAGTACTATCCTTTAAGGACAAGAGATTTTGAAGAGAAGTCACAGCACATCGTTCATATCATAGCATTAGCCTTTCTAGTTGTGTATTAAATATATGCGGCATGCCTTTCATTACAGTGTGGACAAAGTTTTCAAGACATAGTCGCACAAAAGAAAGGGATCAGGGAAGCAGCAAGGAGATGAGATGTTGACAGCAAAGCTAACATGGAGACTGCTTAAAAACAACTGAAAGGCTTGCTTTCCTTTTGGTGAGTGACGCATTTATGGATTATCATTTACAGATGAGTTAGTGGTGACATTTGTAGGTGGATGTGAGCTCTGTTTTCCTCCCCTCACATTTATATTAGAACTTCTTAGGTAACACTTTACCAGTTTAGAAGTTGGTTTCAGGTTCTTATTATTACTGAATAAAAAGACCAACCAAACCAAGTGTCATGTCAATGAGATCTCAAAAGCAAAGACATATACTAGCATAAAGTGAAAGGAGCCAATGATCCAAGTACCTAAACATTGGGATGAATTTGGCTAACCTCCAAGATGAAAAACCCAAACCCAAAACAAAATTTACTCTTTGCTTCTTCAGAGGAATATTTGCCTTGATCATTTAAGTGTGTACAGGACTATTGGATATTGATAGCATCCCACCCCCATCCTTCTTCAAACCTAATCTAATGACTATTAATTTATCAAGTTCAACTGAACATCTTTATGTATTAGTAGCACTTCAGTCATCTTCGCCCTTATTTAACAAAGTAGCTCTACCTTCAGAAGCTACAGATGAACAACATTAGTGTTTCCAAATATTTCTTGGTGATTTTCCAGTTTTAGACCAAAATGACATTTGAATTATGTTCACACCAGCATGCCAGGATAAAAGGAAAGCTTAGATTATGAAGATCAGCAAGATGTAAGGCAATAGGCTAAGCACTGCTCCCCACCACTCATGACTGAGCTTTCTCCTTTAAATCAGAAATCTATAAGACAAAGGATGAGGATGATGCATCAGCCTATGTTTAACAAAATGTCTGAATAAAGTAATTTCCTTCAGGAATATGACCATTTAGAAATATGGCTTAGTTTCAGATCAAAGTAACCCTACTAATTGTAACAAAGCAATTTAGTTTGAAGCATTTGGCTGACGCAGAAGACTCAGCACATACAGCCACTGCCTCACCCTGCTCCTCCTCAGTGCCGAGAGTGCAGTGTAGACATGCTGCAAGAAGAGTACAATCCATCTAATATAAGCCAGCATTTAAGCTTCAAAACTCCTTTTATACATATATCCAATGCAGGAAAAGGTGGCAGAATTAGGGAAAAACTTTTGAAATATTAAAGCAAGCTTAGAAACTGACCAACACAGCTGAAGGAAGGTTATGTAAAACGAACATTGTGAAGCAACTAGCCACAAAACTGAGTTTAAATGAAAGTCAGTCCTTTTTCTTTATGCGATGAGTCATTTTCCTGAGATTGCAGATGACCAACAGATCATATAGCTGCATTTCATAAACCCATCCATCCCATGTCTGGCCCCACAACAGTGTTACAAGGAAAATGGTCAGAGAACGGACTAGTCAGTTTTCCCAAAATTTTAAACCAAAGTTAATCTAAGAATAGCTTATATCCATGTGATATAGAATTTACACACCTCATCTCTCTTTCGCTCAAATACTTGTAGGCAGCAGCCTTCACCCTTACTTCAGTTTATTCTGCTTAAAAACCCAAAACAAGTTTTTGTGGCAATGGGTTACCTTTCCCGCAGGACACAGCTAGGGAGAACCAGGGGAAAGATGACATGAAGCTGAAGAGATTTTGAACAGAAGCAAGACATTAATCAAACCAACCAGTTTTAGCATTTCTATCCTTTTTCAAGCAAAAGGTAGCTTCTCCCAACCACCAGTTTTCTCAATACAAATAAATTAAGGGTAACTGGTAGACTACAGAGGGAACATGAAACATGTCAAGTTGCAAGATTTAGAGGACTTCCACAGTGCCATCACATCTTTCAAAGAGAATAATGTTAACAGACTAAGTTCTACAAGCATTGCTGGTTTTCCCATTAGTCTTAATATAAGGACAAACTTTTCCTTTTGATTTGCAAGGAAATTTAACAACAGTGTAGTCAGTGTTAATCATAATGGTACCGTATATTATATCAATAATTCCTATTTGATAATATCCAGTAGAAATAAAAATGCGCCCTCATTTTCTTTCCCTCATTTCTGAATAATCTGTTTCTTACAATATATTCTTACAGTGTTCAAATTGCTGACTCTTAACAACATGACAAGATTGTAGCTGAATGTTTTAACAGTAAGCCTTAACAATTTCAACTTACAGTAACTGCTTTCTTACAGAATTTATCCAGCCAACATGATACTGAACTGCACAGGTTGTGACAGCTATATGCAGTAGCAGAGAGCTCTAACCTTTTCAAGACTGGTAGGTTAGATACTAGAGAGATTTTAAGCTTACTGTACAGACATTTAACAACAGATGAAAAGAGGTTATAGTTCCTTCCCAGGGTTTAATATTTGCAAAAACCTGCAGGTATCTACTGCATAGCCTGAGACAGGGGAGCTCGGGAAAAAGAAACCTTAGAGGCACTATGTTATTCTTTAAATTCTGCTGAACAACCTGTTTGTAAAGTTCCAGTGATGCTAGCAAAACTCTCCAGACAGCTATAACATACAGAATTATTTCCTCACCCAGTTGCCTATTTGTAAATAGGCAACTATTTGTTCATGCACAAAACCACTCCTGAAACATGGAATACGAAACAAAAAGCTTGCTGTGAGCAAACATGATTAGAAGATGCTAGTTTTTGTGTTGTCGTTTTAAAGTAATTGCATTGCGGTCCATGCAGTGTTTTTGATGCTATTTTTTGGGTGTGTCCAGTTTGGAACAGAAATTGAAGAACTGATGATAAATTCTTAGGGCAGCTCTAGAGTGAAGTATCTGTCATGATGTTAATGAAATTCATTATATCCTCTTATATGAGCTTGTTATTTTTATCCTCATTTTTTCCTCACTCTACTATCTCTAGGCTACCTCTCCAGGCTCTATACTGCTCCTTACAATCTCTGCTTTATATCACTGTCCTGCTCATAACTATGGCATTACTTTTGCTGATGGTCAAGGCTTCAGTCTCATGAAACTCAACAACTAGTACCTACCAACTCTGATGAAAGGATCATTCCACAGACACACAAAGGCAAATGGCTTTGGACCCCCCACTAACAGTAAAACAAACTTGAAGGCAGGAAAATTCAGGAGTTGGCAGACCTAATTACATTTTCATAAGATGGATAAGATCTTAAAAATTCATAAGCATTGGAACACTTCTGCATTGCATGTTTGAGACCCCAGTCACACTTGCTATGATTAAAGAGTCTGTGAAAGAAAACAAAACAACACACACACACCCCCCCACCCGGGCCCCTAGAGAATCAAGAGACATCTGCCAGTCAGTGTATCTCTGGCACTGAAAAAAAAAGATTTTGATCTTGCCTGATTTTGATTAAGCAAAATAAAACCTCAAAAGCATAAAGTATTGCTATCTATCAGGCCTTGCCTTAAAACAAAAGTTCAGATGCACATGAAACCCTGTTGTCTCCAGATTGGCATTTGCCTACTACACAAGAATTGTTCCAGTCCTGTGGGAGTTGATCAGATTACAAAATGATCAGGAAGCAAGGATATGCTCTGAAAAAAAGAAAAGTACAGCTAGCCAGAAGTGCAAAACATCTCCTTTCAACAGTTATGGGGACTCTAACTTTATGATTTGGGGAACTGGCAAATAGAGCTTGTTAAATATAACAGCAGCACAATACCTGAGTTATAAGTTACTATGCCATTTTCCCCAAATTTCACTTCAATGAAAAGAGACCCAGTTGCGAAAATTAACATAGAAGCACAGAATGCTAGGCATATTTCATAAAGCAATACCACAGGTTACCTAAGCAACATGAATGCAAGTTTTCTTTAAAATACAGCTACTTATTTGGTATCCCATACAAATATACCAGATGAACAGTGATAAGCAAGACAGGTGGTAGTGACATTGCCTTCACATTTTTCTACTCTAACCCCTTCTCCATGAGTGAGCCAGCTATAGAAACAACTGACATGAACATTTTCATTCGGTTCAGGATGTGGTAAACTTCTTGATTAGTTATTATACCTTAATTTTGCAATGTCAGCTTTTCAGTAACTTAGCAGCATATATTGAGTATTGCTTTCAGAACCTGGAAGAGGTAATTTTTGCTGGAGGATAGTATTATGACTTCATTGCTGGAAGAAAAGCTTTCATTGTTTAAGTTACTGGCAGAATTTCATAGAAGAGAAGGCAGAAGATGAGCTTTCAGCGGAATTTTCCATTCAGGCATATATCCATATCTTTACCTGGTTTGTCTTAGAAATTGCAGTTTGTCTGTGATTCATCTTTCAGCTCTTATAGTTTGGATAGCTTGAAAAAAAATTCACCCCATTAAGGACTCAAATAATTGAAAGCTCCTAGATGAAAAGACTTTAACCCTTTAAGATCAATACCAGATCTGTATCAGACTCAAAAGATACTGGAAATAATGCAGTAAACTGTCAAGAATAGACAGCTAGTCCTCTTGGGTAAAAAATAATAAAAAAAAATAATAAAAAAAAAATCAGGATTACTGTATACTTAGAGAACATATTTAATTATTCTAGAATGAAGATTCACATGAACTGGCACCTCTACATGGCACAGGAAGAGTTATGTAGAAAAAGAAATAGCTTAAGGCATCATTGTGCACTATTTAGCTACCCTTCGTAGCAGTACTAGGGCCAGACTGGGTAACGATCTTCTGATTTAGCTATATTTGCTCTAGTCCAGGAAACTAAGCTGGTCCTGAACCAGCACAGACACCACTACAGAAAGCTGAGTCGATGGAACAACTTTGGGAGATTTAGGATGAGTTCCATACCAGCTGCTATAAAGGATCAAGGATTTTTTGGAACTCTTAGAACTTATGTTTTAATCCAGCAATAAAGAAAAAAATCAGCACTTGAAAATTTTATTCTAGTAACAAAAGGAAGTGGCTGAGACTAGATACCCACTAGCCAAGTTCTGACATAGATACCCTGGCAAACCATTCACCATTGTATCAGTTTAAAATTGTTTTCCTGTTCAAGTTACTGCCAGAGTGAAATAAGATGCCAGCACCAGTACTTATGCCAAAAATTTTATGCTACCAAAAGCCTTAGTATGTACAGATACAAGAAAATTATACCCCTGTTAATCTTCTACTAGGAATTTTTTTCCACTGCAGTGTCTGTTAAGAAGTGAATAGAAATCCCTCATACAATGGTAATTAACACTGCAAATCCAAAACCATGCATATTTACATCAGTACCCAACTGGTTAAGAACTTGAAATGCTGAGAAGTTTATTTCAACTCAGTCACACATTATCAGTGTTGCTCACAGAAAAGATTTTAGGCTAGTCTTTGGTCCTAGTGATTAGCTAGGCATAGCATTAAGCAAGATTTAGTACCACTTCTTAACCTTTTAATGCAATTGGAAGGCTACTTTGCCTACGTTGCAGCAAAAGCACTTCCTGCATGTACCAGGAACTTGAGCACATGAGCACAAATTTGTTGAGTTGTTCAGTTCTGGAACAATTAAATTTCATGAACCTGCCAGAAAACAATAAATTCTTCTTCTCAACATTTCCCTGCCACTCCTTCAAAATATTCCCAGTGCACAAGGGTAAAGTCTTACTGTCAAAAAAACACAGCAGAACTTGTCATGCAAAATGTATGACCTGGAGCTTAGTAGACCCACTTAAAAATTAAAAAAAAAACCAAACCACCAATAAGCTTTATAGGGCAGAGTAAGTGGAAGCTGACCAGTAAACAGTGTATTCACACACCCTTAATGTTAATTCAACTACTTCAGGACTAAATTTTTGCTTATTTACTCCCCTCATACTAAAACTGAGTTCTCCACCTGAGGATATATCCCAAGTCTTGTTGCAAAGTTATGCTCCACTTGCTAAGATTAATTATTTATACACAAACAACAAATGGTTAGTTATATAGCACTCAGCAAGATTCATCACCTAGACAAGATAACTAATTAAACAGTTACAAGCAGAACTTTTACCTCCACAGAAATTAGAATAGAAATTGTTTAAGCTATTTACTGACTGAATGTGGCACACAGCTTACGTCCCAACTGAGAGAGTACTTTCACCTGTTAGTGAAGTAGATAAAAGGAAAAATTTAAGTTACATAAACCACATTGTGACAATACATTTTCACCAAACCCAAAGAAAATTAATATTACATTTCAGCTTCTAGAGGAACACGTCAAAGCATCTTCAGCACAAATACATGTTGGAGAGGCATGATTTCTCAGTGGTGCCTCTTTCTTACCAGAGGGTAAAATACAGCAAGGTAACAGTTTTACTTTTCACTGGGAAGAAGTTACAAGCCATGTTCTCTAGGTAAGATCCATGAATCAGTGAAATTATCTCATCTACCACTATTTGACAATAGCTATGAGGCAGATTACTAAAGGCAACATTTTCCAGATGAGACAGTCCTCTAATTAGGTATAAAGAGTACTTTTTTCTTCCTTTTTCAGAAAAGTCTGCTGTGAGGCAAGACAATAGAAATGGTACCATCTGCTAATAATCCAATTAGAGAATTTCAAAGCAACAGCTAAAAAAGCTAGCTGTTAGTGATTTATTTTTCTAAACATTTTTCAATTATACCACATGGAGGTCCACATGCTTTCTAATTACATTCTACTTGGAAACTACAACAATTCATGGGATCAAGGAGAAATCACATCATGTGGTAATGCAAAACACAAGCTTTTCCCAGTTATATTTTTGTCTCCAGTTGTGACAGAATACATCTATGGCTTTACCACTTTTTCCTCATATTCCCCCCCGACGTGATAGTCAAACATGTCTCAGACATCACTTTTAGGAGATTATTCTCAGGAATACTCTAAGATACGCCCTCTCTTCCCACAAAGACATAAAGACAATGTTAACTTGCCTACTGTGACTAAATGCTCTGAAGTGTTGTATTTAGCAAGCAATCGCTGCTTATCATTCAAGATTACTTGAACAGAGATGGGAACTTGGCTAATGTTGTTTACGTGGGTTGGGTGTTTATCAATGTCAAACAACTTGCTGGCTCTTGGCCTCTTGCTGAAGATAATCTTAAATTCAAGATTGCCAAAAAAGAAACGCTAATGTTTGAATGTATGTTCAGAAGATACTGACTACTTTGGGGAAAAACAGTTTTATCCTGCTTACAACAGATGCACAAATTAAATTACTTGCTCAAGGCCTCACAACAAGTACATGGATGAGGAACATACAGAATGAAATTCATATCCTGAAGTATTAAGGTACACTTCCTCTAATACCACAGCAGCTCATTCTGTTACATGAAAAGATATGGCCAATGAATTAATATGGCCACATGTGACACAGAACATAGAACTGCACAACAGAAGTGCCTAAGAATTAGCAATTACTTATCTTGACAAGAACTTTGCCAAACTTAGATGGTTTAGTTCTCATTCTGCCTTCAGGTTATCCTGTAGATCTTTAAGAATGCTGTGAGACAGATGTGAAAAGAACCCTGTCACAGACCTATGCAGGCAGATACCAACTTCAGAATACAGCTGAAAACTCAATGTGGACATTTTTAGTTTCCTGAAATGAAACAATCAGTTTCTGCCCTTCAATGAATACTCTATGCTTTATTGTTGAGGAGGACATACCGATAGCAAGGAAAAGGATCCATCATTTCAGTTTGCCACCTCCCTCGCATCATTTGATTAACAGTTTTAACAACTGATTCTTTTAAGAATATACCGAAGATTTGATAAAATACAATGTGTTTCTTCCTGTTCCTGGTATGTGATAATCTATGAACATAAACTTCATCTACATCTAAAGAAAAGATAAGCACAGCCAATTCTTTCTGCCTAACTTGCATTCTTAGTCATCCAATGTTGCACTTTAAAATAAGCATTCTTGAGTATATTCTTATACACAGTAGACACTGTTACTCAAATAGAGGGTGAAGTTTCTCAGAAACATGTCTCTAGCACAGTCACTTCAAACAGAAAGCTACCACAGTCAAACGAAAACAAATTTTTTAAGTGAGCACTTGGAGTCAATAGCCTGTGGAGAACAATCTCGATGAAGGCTGCCCACACTGCAGAGAATTTCTGGAAACATCCTTTTGACTTAGAATCCATTTGAATCAATGAGTAATTAAAACAAAGTTATCTACTAGGTGTAAGTAAAAAGACCTATCAGAAGAAATTAAAACTAATTACTATGATAATAACCTAAACCTCTTCACTAAGGACACTAAGCCTCCATTGCCCCATCTCATGTGCAGGTCAGTTTACACTGCAGATGTAAGGATTCTTCACCCACAGAATCTTTTGGTAGGACTTAAAAGTGATGTTACAAAAAAAGTGTGACATTAATTAGATCTGGCTTTCAGTTACACCAGCTCCAAAAGAACACCACATCCAAGTGGAATGTGAAGCAGCATCCTGTTTTAATCAAGGAAAAGTTCTTCCAAGCTGCAGAGTTTTTGATCCAAGATGATTTTATGGCAAAAAGAGAACTGTTGAAAGTAGTATTTGTCAGGAAAATCTTCAATAGCTACATTAGCTTCTGTAAGGCCTTGGACACAGTCCCCCACAATATCCTTCTCTCTAAATTGTAGAGGTATGGATGTGATGGGTGGACTGTTCGGTGGATGAGGAATTGGTTGGATGGTAGCATCCAGAGGGATGACAGATGGAGATCAGTGACAAGTGGTGTCCCTCAGGGGTCTGTATTGGGACCAGCACTATTCAATATCTCCACTGATGACACAGACAGTGGGATTGAGTGCACCCTCAGCCAGCGTGCCTACAACACCAAGCTGAGTGGTGTGGTTGACACGCCTGAGGGACAGGATACCATCCAGAGGGACCTGGACAAGCTCGAGAAGTAGGCCCGAATGAACCTCATGAAGTTCAACAAGGCCAAGAGCAGGGTCCTGCATGTGGGTCAGGGCAATCCCAAGCACAAATACAGGCTAGGCAGAGAATGGATTGAGAGCAGCCCTGAGGGAAAGCACTTGGGCGTGTTGGTAGATGAGAAGCTCAACATGAGCTGGCAATGCACGCTTGCAGCCCAGAAGGCTAACCATATCCCAGGCTGCATCAAAAGAAGTGTGGCCAGCAGATCAAGGGAGGGGATTCTGCCCCTCTGCTCTGGTGAGAGCCCACCTGGAATACTGTGTCTAGCTCTGGAGCTCCCAACATAAGAAGGACATGGACCTGTTGGAGTGGGTCCAGAGGAGGACCACAAAAATAATCAGAGGGCTGGACCGCCTCTGATGTGAGGACAGGCTGAGAGAGTTGGGGTTGTTCAGCCTGGAGAAGAGAAGACTCTGGGGAGACCTTATTGCAGCCTTTCAGTACTTAAAGGGGGCTTATAAGAAAGACGGGTACAAACTTTTTCATAGGGCCTGTTGTGATAGGACAAGGGGTAATGGTTTTAAACTGAAAGAAGGAAGATTGAGACTAGATATAAGGAAGAAATTTTTTACACTGAGGGTGGTGAGACACTGGCCCAGGTTGCCCAGAGAGGTGGTAGATGCCCCGTCCCTGGAAACATTCAAGGTCAGGCTGGACGGGGCTCTGAGCAATGTGATCTAGTTGAGGATGTCCCTGCTTATTGCAGGGGAGGTTGGACTAGATGACCTTTAGAGGTTCGTTCCAACCCAAACTATTCTATGTTCTCTTGTGGCAAAGAGCTGCTAAGCTGTAAATCTTATGTCCACCATAACTGCGGTAGGCCCAAATATTTAATTTTTCCTCTCACTTTCCTTTCTCCAGATTAGCCTCCAGACAAAAGCAAAAAACATTAATAAAAGTCTCAGCTAATGAGCTTGATATGGTTTTATTAGGCCTTCAGAAGAAGCAACCTCGTAGTTAAACATTTTTCTACAGTGTATTGAATACCTTGTTGGTAGCATTATATAGCCATTTGAAAAAAAAAAAAAGTAGCACATGTGCATTTGAAAAATAATGTACCATGTGCACACAACAGGTTTGAGTGTTGTTGGGTTTTATCTTTCAAAAAAGAGAAAGGTAGAAGAGGTGATAGCTCAGTTCTCTATAATAAGTGTTACATTATTTCAGGCACAGAGCAACCATTCACTACTATGGGCTATGCACATTCTCACACATGGAAGAATTGCTTGCTGGAGCCCCACACTGTCAGAGTCAGAAAAGTTACTTTACTGACACTGAGCTGGTGGTTGTACTGTAAAAGAAGCCACTGGTAGCCACAAGTAACCACTCCCTACATGCCTCATTTAATTTGCCAAGCCACTTAAGTGCAATGAGTTGACAAAAATGTCTGTTTTCCTGAATTTTATAATTATAGGGCAAATATTTCACTGTAAGGTAGCTCTTAAAGAAATGTCAAAGGCTGCACCATGGGTTACTGTTGCACAAGAAACACCTAAATGCCCAAACCTGTGAGGACAACAGAAAAACTTGACAGTATTTGCTGCTCCCACTTCAAGAATGGACTCACTTGTGTTGTTCTATAGAGAAAGCTTTCAGGCTTTTTAAAACTTAGGAAGCTAAAATGAAACCTTTGGGGTTTGATTAATCCCCCAATGTTGCTCACTACACAGAATCTATGAACAATACTACTTCTTCACTGACCTCTCTTACTCCTGCAGTGTGGTAGCACACAAGTTTTGCTGATACTGTAAAGAAAAATTTAGAATTTAATGATGGGGGGGGGGGGGGTCTTTCTTTCGTTTCATTTTAAACTTGAGGTGCCTCACTGATGCCTGGCAATAGCATATAGCTGTGCCATATCAAACCAAAGGATAGCTAATCCCATATCCTGGGTCTAACAGAAGCCAATAGCAGATGCCTGGAGTCTGTCCAATGAGACCATTCATGTAGTTAAACTAGAGTAGGTATTTCAAAACCATCTTTAAATTGATTCATTTAAAGTAGCAGCAGCACAAAGCTCAGTGCAGGCTAGCCTACTGTGCAACAGTAGGCAAGATAAGATGCAAACATACCCTGCATTTCATCACCTCCTTGTCTGACAATACACCTTCACTGAGTAACATACAACAAAAATATTCTGCAATTTCATCCAAATATTCCTGAGCTGCTAAACAATAAATACATTTATTCAGTCAAAAATCACAAGCAATCTATTTACTTAATGAGCAATCTGTCCTTACATTACCTCCCATTTCTTTCCTATGCAGAAGCTCTGGGCCAGAGCTTCTTGCTCGTACCACTTGCTGAAGAAAATCAAGGCTTCTCTAGATAGCATCAATGCTACTGAGATAGTATCAAGACTTGAAGCAAAATTACTTGGACTGCTTTTTCATGTAGTTCTGGATGCCCCCATGAACTTATTCCAAGTAGAGCTACAAGAATTCTTACATTTTATGGTCCTTCACTCATGAAAAGGAAGGGACTTATTTTCTTTTTTTAATCCTACGAATATGTAAGCTAAGTATTAAACCATGCCCTATGTGAAGGGTTAATACATCACGAGTAAACTTCAAAGTGATAAAAAAACAAAACTTGGGCTCAGAGTATTTTGGCGTGTACCTGTCATTGTATTAAACTTGTCATTCCCAGCATCCCTAAGATTGCCTTGATTCTTTCCCAAGGTCAAAGTATAGGCAACAGCTCCAGTAGGTCCTAAGATTGATTTGTTGGGATTACTGACTTCAGAGAACTTGTGTACATGCCATGACATGCATTAATTTATAACATAAATTCAAAACCTTCATTACCTGCCATAGCACACTTAGTGTCCACTTCTAATACTATGTTCTGGTGCATCAAGCAGCTAATGAACTAGGGAAGGCAGAGAGGCCTACTATAAAATGGACTATACAAACAAGTGGTTTATAGAGCGGGCAGCTACATCAAAAAAAAAAAAAAAAATCAAACTTGCATTACTTACAACCACAGAATTTCTGTGAAAACTAATGCCCTCCTAGTTGAATCCGTCATTAATAATTGTTTGAGAAACTCCAATGCTCTATCAAGTATGAACAAACTACCTGTTCTGTTTTTAGTTTCTTTAACTTGGTCGCAAAGATTAAGGCAGAACATGAACCTGCGGTAAGCAGACTTGATCGCTGCATTTGGAAACAACTTAGAACTGAACAGATATTCAAGGAAATCAGTCCAAACATAACAAGCTGCAAGTGACCCCTTTATGGATGAGAAGGTTATGATACCCAAGCAAAGCCTCCAACTCCTCACAGAATTCTGAGCTAGTCACTGTTAAATATATAGTACAGATATCAAATGTTAGAAGTAATTCTGCATTTCAAGCAGGCTGTATGGATTGAGTGACTGACTACTGTCAGCCTTATGCCATCTGTATTCAGTTCTTCATTGCTCCTGTGGCCTTCTATTAAAAGAAAACAAAAACAAACAAAAAATCCCTTTTGAGTAGTTTATCTGTAATGACATCACTCCTACCTACACCACAGTAAATAAACCACCTAAATGAAGCAACTGGGACTTTTTATTTATCTTTTAAGGTTTTGATAAGATTTCTTCACACAAAAATAGGAATTTGTCAGTAAACTACCTTAACTTCAGCAGTTAAATGGCTTGGTCCCAATATATAATGCCTGTGAGACAAATATCTGACCTTATCTATTGGCAATTAATAGTGAAAAATTGTCAGGGGATAACTGATAGTGGGCTGGTACATATAAAAGTGGAAGTGGATTGCTGAAGCCTTAAGCAATAAGTGAATATGTTAAAAGAATCAAACAAGTTACACTCAGTGCAGTCCTTTTTTCCAAATGGCAGTCAGATACCTTTCTAGTATTACATTGGGCAAGATGAAAGACATCTTCAACTCAAAGCTGTATTAAAAAGTCCTGAATCACAATAGTCTACAAAACAGTTACTATACTTGTCTTTCTATACCCAATGGACAGAAAGGCTTCTCCAGAGACTGATTTAGAGAATGACTATAACTTATAGACTATGAATTCATAGTATAAAAGCTTGTCTAACTCAGTCTCTGAAGGAGCCCTTTGTTTTCAGATGGAACCTGAAGAGACTAACATCCCTAATGACGCTCCTACTCTTGCTTAGGAACTTCTTTCGACAAAGCCGGTTAAATGAGCAATTGCATTCTGCACACACCCCACAAAGCTGAAGGGATTGAGCTGTAAAAGTATCTGGAATGTTTACTAGCAAAACGTTGCACTCCCATTTATTTCTGAAAAAATATTGAATAAAAAAAAAAAAAAAAAAAAAAAAAAAAAATCAAACAGCACCTTCATGGGATGGTTCCCTAGTTTGCATCAATTCTTCTTAACTCAAATGCTTGAAATTTTGTGGGTTTAATGCTTGCGTGGCCAGACATTATCCGCAAGTTAGTCAAATGCATTATGAAACACTGACAGAAAAGGAAGCAGTTCAGGAGACTTCTTAACTACTCAGTCTCGACGGTGGGAAGCGTCAGCGGACCAGTGAAAACCTGCAGCCGCGGCGCGGCAGTTCAGGGCGGCCGGGGGTGAGGGGGTCCCGGGCCCGCAGCACCGCGGGGCGACAGCCCCCCCTCCCGACCAGCACCCGTGATCTGCAGCACGGCACGAACCGGCAGCGTCCCGGCAGCGCCACGGCCCGCGTCAGGGCTACGGGCGCTGCCCCCGAAAGCCGAGACTGTTAGAGGGCAGTTTAAAACCTATTTACAGAAACGAGTTCAATTTCCGTTAGGTTCGTGGTTTAAAAGGCACAGGGCCAGAAATTATGAACTAGGTGATCTTAAAGGCTCCTTCCAACCTAAACCATTCTATGATAAAAACTTCTGCGAAATAAACTTGCCTGTCAGCTCAAAGCGTTCATTAAACTACCTTTGACAATGCTAGGGAAGATAGCCCTTAGGTACAGTACACTATAGAGTAACACCATAACACATTTTCTCTGCTACGAAACTAACTTCTATGCCCCTTAATGTTTTAGCTAGATTCTTCCCTCTGAAACTTGTTGCATTTGAAAAAGCTAAGCAGAGCATTAATTACATTAGGCTTGCCTTACTTGCTTCCAAATTTAACTTGTTTTTTCCACAGCAACTGTACTCCCATTCCTCGCTTAAGCATGCAGTATGCTGAGATATGAGGTCATAGTGAAGTTTTAAGATCAAGAAATACCTTCATGGCATGACACTAAAATTGCATTTGACAGACAGCTATCATTTCTGTTTATCGCATTAGTTCGATGGAAAAGATATTTCTGAGCAGTTTAATTTCAGTTTTATTCAGCTCCTTTGCTGAGAAAATTAAATGGTGGTGTAGCACAATATTTTAATGCAATCTATATATTCAGTATGTGATAAGCAAATAAGTGATCACATATCACAGAATATCTAATATTGACTTCAGGCTTTGACTCCTATTTTCCATAACTAAACTATGAAAGTAAAAGCATAGCACAAATTTCCAACAAAGATACACCTCAACTGGAGATAAAGAATAATAATAAAACACTAGAAAACCTCAAAAAAACAGCAGCACAAAGCTACTGGATATTTAATATGGCTTCTTCTGCCTTGCTTGCATGTTTAATATTAAGAAATAAATTGTTTTTAGATGAGGTATTTGTGAATGTTTAATCAAAAGATCAAATCTCACAAGAGTTTTACTTAAACGTTAGTTACTAGAGTCACATCACTTTCTATAGCATAGACAATCAATTACAGACTCCAAAGATAGCTGAGCTGTTGCTTCAGGTGGTAACTATTTCCATGTTCACTGGGAAACATATGTATTCCACTTCCCATGGTGAAAGTCAGTTTGAAAACTCATCACTGAGTAAATCCTTCAACTAGATTGAGATACAAATCCTGGCTTTCATTTGGAATCCTCAATTTTACAGTACTTGAAAATTAGTAGTTTCATTTCCCACCTTTAGTACTTGCATTCAACCAACTATTGTAGTGAAATCTGGACTCAAAGACTGTCAGTATAAACTGATCCCTAGTATTTTGGTACTTGTATAAAGATAAACATTATGTAGGACTCCAGCAAAATTTCAAAAAAAGACAGCTTTGGCATGTACATATAGCTATACTTTCCATTGTAACTGTGGCTAGCCATTAACTTTTTGGTAACACAACATGCTTGAGGAAAAACAAGTAATAGCAAGCTATTAAAAATATTAATAATAACTAGGTTTGCCAGTACAGGCTTTATACTCAGTGTAAGCATAGTAATTCCCAGCTTGGTATTAAAGCTATACCAGACCTATATATACATTCTGGTCATTCTAAGTCATATCCCAAACGCCTACATACTCAAGTACATCTTGATTATTTCAAACAGCTGTCTGTTGACACCTGTGTTAAAGCAACACATATTTCTGTACTCTCAAAAAAACAGCATAGCAAGTTATGAACGGTAATTTAAACACCAAAACTCCTCTCATTCTTTCTCCACTATAAACTAATTGCTAATAATCTAAATACCTTTCACAGACAAGTCTGCTATGTTTTAGGTCCCTCTCCTCAGCAGTTCTACCTCCAAGAAAAACAAAACTATGTTTCTAATGAAGCTAAAGTTCATCAGCTGCTAATGGCTGCTTTGCACATTGTACTTTTTAAACTTGCTTCACTCACCTGTAATTCCAGAAGCAAGATGACTACATGTAAAGACAAAGGAAAAGACAGCTTTAAGAGCTAATGCGAGTTCTATGCTGCAGATCAGTTGCTCATAATGAGCTAAAAATTTAAAAAAAAAAAAAAATCAGAAAAGCAACAAATTGTCTATTAGCCAAGATATGTCAGGATCTGAATGACTATACTAAAGGCTGGGATCTTCAGGAGTCCTGAGGAGAGGCAGGTGCTCAACATCAACTATTTCAAACACTTCACTTGTTTGAAGATGCCAGCCAGAGATTAAACCCAAGGTACTCCAATTCATTTTAATTCATATTCTGTTGGAAGGAGGACTAATTACATAAACTTTTGCCAGTTTTCTGCCTAAAAATAAAGCATATTTGATTCTATTCCCCTGAAGGAAAAGTAGGAATAAAGTAACTATCATTACAGAGGTGGATAAGGAGTCAGCATAAGTGCTCTCAAATAAAACAAAACCTGTGGTAAACAACTGACTCAGTGGATGTCTTCTACTCCTCCCATCACATTTAAAGTTTGCCTCAGGAAAAGCCTTAATTGGGGCTTGCATTCTCAAACTGGGAAGTGACTGCCAAAACAGTTTGTGATCAAAATTAAAAAATTTTCAAACATTTCAAAAGTACATTATGTAAGTGATCTAAGATCAGTGAAGCTTTTAAAAATAAGGTAGGACCTAAGTATTACTTAAGTTGTTGGTCATTTATGTTATTCTAGTTGGTACTTGTGTAATATGACAGGACAGAAGTGCGAATAATATACCCGATACCAACTTTATGAAAGGTTTACAGTGAAAGTGTAGCTGGTTCTATAGACCCATCCTATTCCCTCACTATAGAAAACAAAGCAATGGCCAGTAGAGCAATTGTTTGAATATATATACTATATTTCCAGTGTATAGATTTCAGGTTCATTCAAAGAATTTCACTTTAGGATCATATATAGGGATATGGTTAAATTCAGAAAGATCAAATTAGTCTGTCCATCTTCCAGAATTATGGCTAGAGACCAAGCTGAGCAAGAAAATCAACAATAAGTGAGACAGCAGCAGTGAGATGTAGCTCAAAATCTAATGCAAAGGTAACTGAAGTCACAGATAAAACCCCTGGACTGAGTTTTCCTGTTTAGGAATTTAAGTATAAAGAACTTTTTAAATGTGTCTGCTTCTTCAGGCCTGACATTTCTTGCAGTCACTGAGCATCAAGTGTGGTACAAATACTAAATCAGAGAGCTAGAGCAGAAATTCAGATCTAAAACGCATAGGGTTTCAAGAGAGCTTTTGTGCTTAAATAGAGGTTTTAAAAAATCTTGAAGTCAAAATTAGAATCATAGTGAAGAGCATACAACTAGATAACAGATTGCAATACTCAAAGGTCATACTGTCTTGCTAGTGAATTGCTCAAGTAAACAAATGTTGTCAACCATAAGGATTCTATGCCTCAAGAGTTATGTTAAAATCTTAATGTTAAAATCTGCTAAGTGTGTAAAATAAACAACCTCAGCAGAAGGCATTAGGTAATGGATGTCTGCCCTAATTAACTACATGACTTGAACGCTTTGCCCCCCAGAAGTGATGGGAGCTTTTCGATGAGCAGCTTCCCGGCTGGGTAGTGCAGGCAGCCAAATGAATACTCTCTTCATCTAAACCTGGCAATTGATTATGATTCTTATTTAACATCTGGCTTTAATTAGCTTTTGCATTCGAAGTTAGTGCACAGCATAGCATTTAATATTACTGAAACCCAAAGAAACAATGAAGACTTAACCCCCTAAAGAAGTGGAGCAGTTGGCAAAAGCTCTTGCCAATTGAACAAAAATCTAGTAGCTCATTGTACACGCCCGTTGTAAACATATCATTTCTAAATGTACTTTTTGGAAGCACACTTATATACCAATAAAATAATGAGATCATTTAGCAGTAACCACTACTTTTTGCATAATAGTCCTACTGCAGATTCTCGATTAAAAATAGTTGCAGTATAACTTCTGATACATAGCTATCTGGCTTCAGTTATAAAATATTTTAGGATTGAGCAAGCCTCTAAAAAATTTCTAAGAGCTTAAATTCACGGGAGATGGATACTAAAGACCCAGC
Organism: Burhinus bistriatus; assembly: GCA_013397275.1. Lineage (NCBI taxonomy): Eukaryota > Metazoa > Chordata > Aves > Charadriiformes > Burhinidae > Burhinus > Burhinus bistriatus. The sequence goes on along the minus strand of VYXH01002954.1, from coordinate 100,997 downwards.
TTGAGGTCTGTAAAAATTAAAGCTTTACATCTTTGATTGCGATAACCTTGCCTTTTAATTGATTATGCAACTAAAAGAAAACAGTAATATTTTACATCACTGGAATTCCCCTGGAAGTAAGCTTTGCTAAACAAGACTACCTGTAAGATGACAAAAAAGTACTAATAGTTTGTTTCATGCAAGACATACTTTTTTCCTCTCCTCTTTTTCATACACTCTTGCAATTCCAAAGACAGATCAGAAAGATCACATTAGTCTGCAAGAATCATATTTGGGAACAAATCAGTGGCAGATAAGTTATGTCTGACTATCCACCTAAACTGTGAACAGTATGCATGCATGTATAGATATATGTATCTCTAATGCCTTATGGCTGAATAACAGGTTTCCACTAGATTTAAGGTGTCCTGGTTTGAGGTAAAACAGGACCAATTTTGTTCAGTGGCTTTACTTTATAGTTAGGCCTCTTCTAACTGCTGAAATTAACGGCATGTTATGCAGAAACCGTTCACTCTCAGAGTGATAAGACCCGTGTTTACAGTTGATGCGAAGGAACGGTATGCAGAGAGGCTCTTGCTTATACTTGTTGCTATAACACCCAAGGCCAGCCAACTTTGTTACTTGCCCCGTTGGAGGGTCGGAAGCGGAAAAGCGTAGAGGGGTCACACCTGCGGGGAGGAGCGGACAGGACAGGTGACCCAAAACTGACCAACAGGGTATTCCATCCCATCTGCCTCATGCTCAGTATAAAAGCTGAGGGATCAAAGGGTCGCTCTCTCTTTTCCTCTCTTTCTCTCCTTGTCTGTGCATCTGCCTTTGATCCTGTTCCGGAATCCAGTTCCCGTCCGTCACTGAGTCCAGTCTGGGACTTCCCCGGTGCCTGCTGGTGACGTGATTGTCATCCTGGGAGCTTGATACGGTTTTGTATCTATTTCATTATTTTCTTTTTGTTATCTTATTATTAATATTTCATTAAAGTAGTTTAGCTCTCTCTAAACTCTTAAGTCTCTCTTTTCCTCTCGCTCTCTTGCCTCCCTTCGGGAGTGAAGCAAGAGAGAGAGAGAGCATCTGTCGTTCCACCGGATTGGGCCAATCTGGCCCAAACCACGACATAAGGTTATAGGAGTCTTTTGCGTCAACATGTAATTTAGAGAATCAAGAGATCTATAGACAGAGAATAAGCAAGGGTCAAGTATTAATTATGTGTAAAGACTTAGCAGAATGGGTTAATTCATAACTAAGACAACAGATTACGATTTTAAAAATGACCAGTTACCAACAGGAATGTAGCTTTTGCTGAGAGTGAAGAGACTGATAAAATGCTGAAGGTAACTACAGAAAGTTTTATGAGATATTAGAAATATTAATTTAACTGGTAATATCCAAAAGGGCCTTTAATCAAAAAGGCTTTATGGAAACCTCTGGGAAGGAGAAGCTTTTGCAAAATTAAGACCTGGGTAAAACATCCCAGTTGATCCATTATTGTCTTCTCTTACAAGAATTACTATCTGAGTATAGGGGAAAAACTAACATTACAATATTTTACAGCATGCAAGTGTTACCTTAGCAATGTAATTTTGTTTCTTATCGAAGTGAATAGCAATCCAAAGTCCTAAATAAACATAAAACTGTTGAATTTCACTCCAATGCAGTCAAAGCAAAGTTTGACACCTTGGAAGAAGCTGCACTCAGCAAGGTGAAAGGTGCAGCCAGCCCCATTGTATGCTGCAAGTATGAATAATTTAGTGAAAGTAATAAATAAAGGTACATTTATGGCAAGTAAACTGTCATATACTTCAATAGTTGCTCTAAGTCTAATCATACTTGGAGAAAAATTTAAAGCAAAAGAAAACCCCCTATCAGCTTCCATGAGATGAGGTGAATGCTTTAAAGGAGAAGACTGCAGAGCCTACCATCCTAGATGTTGGAGGAAGACTAGTGTAGTGTTCTTCATTTCTCGTTTTGACAATATTTGTAGCAGTCATTTCCACCTCTGCAGAATCCACCTCTACTATAATAATGAACTGCTGGATGGAGCAAGAACATTTTAAATAAGCCTATTTCCAATGGGTTTGACACAGACAAGCACCCTTTACTGGATGTCTAATACTCTTCTACTTCCAGAAGAGAAGGAAAAAACCTCACTGGATAATGTATTATACCGATCAGCTGAAACAAACATACAAGCTAGACCAGCAGTGCCAGTCCAGATTACAATAAAACTATACCCTATTTGATTGTCCAGGCCCGTGAAATCTGAAGTGGAACTTAGTTATAATGGAAGTAGCTTACCTAGAGAACTATCTGCTAATGAATAAGCAGTTTCAAATATTCTGTAAGAACATGATCAAGTCCTGTCTTTTGCTCTACAGCTTCCTGCCTTATTAGGCAAGAGGGGAGGGCTTATCTTTCCAGAACATTGGACAACCTGCAGTTCTACACAGCTTGACAAATTTAACTCAGAGGGTACGACCTATGGAGTAATTTACTCAAACAAAAATCTTGTTCAACTTTGGTTTAGTAAAACTCTTCCACATGTTTGCTTTTTGAAGAAGTGAGCAAGTGCATTTACAGTTAAGTTTTTGACATGCTAACAAATCTCTTCAACTGATAAGACACAGTTTCCTCTGGCAGGGGGGTTGGACTAGATAATCTCCAGAGGTCCCTTCCAATCCCTGTGATTTCATATAAAAGCTTTAACTTCTCAGCATGTAGTGATTTTCTGCTACACTACACTGAACAAAACATAGCTCACACAAAATACTTACAAAGCACAACTCACAAAAAACCAAAGCATACTGCTCAGGGAAGTTGCTATTCTACACATATTGGATTTACAGAGAATAAAGATCCTGTTTGGAGGAGCTTTGATCTTCCATTGTTGAAGTCGAAATTAATTTAAAATACCACTAGAATATAAAAGTCAAAGGAAAAATTTCTAGTAAGTTTAGACAGTATATAATTATTTAATGTAAAAAAAACCCACCATCTGCACTGTATTCTGATTCCCCACAAGTCAAGGGACAGGAGCGAATGGGTTCAAACTGTGCCAGGGAGGTTTAGGCTGGACATTAGGAAAAATTTTTTCACTGAAAGAGTTACCAAACATTGGAAGAGGTTGCCCAGGGAGGTGGTTGAGTCACCATCCCTAGATGTGTTCAAAAGTCATGTAGATATGGTGCTGAGAGACATGGTTTAGTGGCGGACCTGGTAGAGTAGGGTCAATGGTTGGACTAGATTATCTTAAAGGTCTTTTCCAATCTAAATGATTCTATGATAAGTCATTTAATTAAGTCTAAATGATATAGCAGTGAAGGTACAGCTTAAAAAGACATGATCCAGAAAAACCGTTATCTTCACAATCAGTCATTCAATCAGAAAGAAGTCATTACAGTTACATAGAACCTGATACTGTATTATGATTAAAACTAATCCAACCTGAAGTGGTAGTGTAAGTCATTTCACTGAGGAGCTACAGAAATGTTTTGCCAATGTTGTTGAAGAAGCAAGCATGGAAAAAGAAATTACCAAGTTCTTCAGTTGCAGCACAGGTTTATGCCATTTTAAATTGTTCACAGAACCACAGCACTAGCATCTTTACTTCCCTCACCTCAACTACTGATTATGTCAGTTGGCAAACCAGTAAGAAAACCAAGCCTGCAAGTTCCATGAAAACAAGCAGCAAGTTGGAAGGGAAAGCACCTGCCATTGCTGCAGAAAACCATCTCTAGAGCAGTACAAGAGTACATCCCAAACATACAAGATGGAAAGCTTACAAGTGATCAAAATATACAGGAAACCAAGATTCATTAATTTTGTTGCTCATGCAAATATCACCGCTTTGTATTTGTAGCTGTCAGTGTTTAAAATTATTCAAAAAAAAAAAACCCCAACAGAAAAACAACCCTGTGGACATAAGAAGCATCTTGGCTGCAGGCCACAGAATATGAACACAATCTTTGAATTGTCTTTATCAAACATTTCTTTCAAAATTAATATAAGGATGTATCATTAAAAGTGCAGGTTAAAAGTTGGTTAGGCTAATGAAGCTAAGGAGCGTTTCAAGAACACGTACAAGATTCAAGGAACTACATAGAAGGAAGAGTGCAAGTAGAAGTGATGTGGAAACTACTAAAAAGTTAAATGGAATTACATGGATTCAACAAGAAATGGTACCGGTTCTACTAATCCACCTTGCCATATTTTCATAGTAGACGCACAAGGGAGAACAAACATTATCTTCAACTTGAGGTCCAAAGCATGCTGAACTTCACTGTAATTTGGGGAAAAACACATCTTTTTCAGCATCTCACATTGATAATACATTCTGCTGCAAAATAATGGCACATTCAATGCTTTCTTCATGATTACATCTGTTTCTATAGCATTTAAACCATAGTAAGACTTCAGGTGGCAATTGTTTTGTATGACCTAACAGGATATATTTTAATCAACACAAAAAGAAACAAGATTTAACTTCATTTGCATCAATGGGCTGTCTATGAAGAATCTTATTAAGAGAAACTTCCCTCTGAAGTTACTGAAAACTGAGTATCACAGAACTACAGAGGTAGAACACAGTCTTTCCCTCATTCAACCTTGAATAATAAAATAGAATGAAATTAAGTCTAAAGGCAAAGCACAAACCCATCATAAAACCAGTTGATTTAAATGGTACCCAACATACAATAAACACCAAGATATTAAAAGATACTACAGCTGTAACTAAACAGTATGAACGCAAGCATCATGAACAAGAGATATGCAAAACTGTTATGATAAAATACAAAGATGTTTTCAGGAGAGATTGAAATAGAGTAGTAGTTGTATTCTAATTTTAAATTACTCAAATAAGAAATGGAAAAAGGCAAGGTCCAGTTCAGGAGTCAGCCTTTCTGTAGCAAACTGTCCCACTATTTCCTATACAGACTCTAGTTTCCTAACCAAGTTCCCTATATTGGGTACTTCAGGTCAGACAATATGAATGGTTCTTCACTGTTTTACCCATTGAAATGTCTTATCTGTAACCATTGTTAACCATACTGCCTTTTTCATAATCCCTTTGTATGTAAAGCCATGCCAATAAGAAAAAGTCAAAACCAGTAATTGCCTACCTTAATACTTTATCATAGTATCAAAAAATTGAGCTTTGCACTTTGAGAAAGACAGTGACATCCAGTAGTTCATCGCTTAGTCAGTGACATATTTTAAAATAGCTATTTTCAGAAATATTTCCAAAGTCCTATTACTCATCTAAATATGATCATTTAAACCAAAGCCAGAAACCAGCTGCTCAAATGAGCACATACTTAATTTAAAGCAGATCATGAGACATTACAAAGACATTCTGCATACCACAGGAAAAAGTAGGTTTATTGCAATCTTAATATTGCTTTTTTTTTTTTTTTAATATGATCAGTGTGGAAAAAAAAAATCCGTTAACATTCAAAATAGAGACCTCAAATGCTTAACAGAAGCATTAGCTATGTTCTCATTGCTATGACCAAGAACAAATCATTATTTAATGGACACATGCATAAAAGTTTCTGCTAGTTTGTAGTTCAAGTTTTATGTGTATATAATAGGAATAATATATGAATATATTAATTGTTGCTAAAAGAAGAGACCAAATAACCAAAAGCTTTTCACTGTGCTCCTTAATTACAGTCAAAAGGGCAACTTGAGTGCTTTATTTTGACCATATGAGAAAGGGTGCAATACCTCTGTCACAGAGCTGTTACTGTGTTTCTGATGATGTCTGTAAAGCTTACAAAGTTTAACAAGTAACTTCAAAATATATAAATATGTATTTTACGGATCTGGTACTACCCGAGATGAAAACACAAGAAAAGCAATAAGCAAATATTTCAAAAGCAATAAGAACTCAAGGAGATAATATTGAAATCAACCTTTTGATAGTACTATTTCCCAGCTACACAAAGTACACTATCATGATAAAGAGTAAAGGAGAACCCAGGTAAATCACTGAAGTTTAACTCAGATCAGGTTTTTCCTATATTATATTCATTTATATTTTAACTTCTCTTTCACCTTACTCTTCATTAGTGAGAAGCTTTCAAGTAGAACTACCGCTTCCCTTCAAACTGAACTAAACAGCAGAAAATAGCACCCCAATACTTTGTGTTAAGTAGGCATGTTTTAAGACATTCTATAACGGGGCAGACTCAGTCCACCAAAAATTAGTCCCAAGTGCTGAACAATATAACCATTTTGCTGCTTTCCTAATTCTGGGTTATCCCTAGAAAGAAGCCTATATAGTTTGAGTAAAAAGTCTTTAAGTACTTGGAACTGCTTGCATTTCTACTTTAAGTGAAGGAAGCATTTACATGTCATTGCTGCCGAGATATTCTATGGCAATTTGTACAAATTCAGGCTGGTATTTTCTGGTAAACATTGCCCAAGTTAAGACTTAGGTCTGCTAATTCTCCATATGAGCAGGCAGATATCAGATACTATTAACTTGGTTAACTTTTAAAACATCAATTTCTGTTCGATTCATGCAGTCTCATGTCATGTTATACATCCCTGCAATGAGAACAGGGCCACTTAATCCCAAACAGTATCACATAAGTTCTCTTAAGAACCTGAAAGCATCCATTACTTACTTAATAAAGTGTTTGAGTTCATCTTTTAAGGGGGGATGGAGTAGAACAACATTAAAAGTAAAATTACAAGTATTTACTCTGATAAAATAAAAAACTGGTTAAAAGCAGTCTTAAAAATGGAGAATCTAGAACTGAAACAAAACTAAACAACTACAGCTCAATTCATTACTCTTTCCTGTAACAACCTAGGATAAATACACTCAATTAAGTTTAAAAAAAAAAAAAATAGAGTAATGCTTCACAGTCCTAATCCCAACTGTGTATTCCACAGTTTAAACTTTTAATTGGTTATAGAGCAATAAACCTTAATCAATACAGACATGACTATGTTGCACACATTTCCATGTAAGATTGCTACAAGTTATCTGTGGCTCATATAGTTCCTAACAGGGGATCACACTTCCAGCTTAATTCAGGCCCTTTAGGTATAATCTTGGCTTGAACACTTCATGACACTATCTTTGAGTAATAGCAGGCCTTAAAAGTAAAACACACTCCTTTAGCCATTCAACATTTATGCATTGAACTATAGCTCTTATAATTTAGCACATTTTATTTTTCTTTTTGCTTCTATTCTTCTTTATTCTCATAAGTTTCAAAGCTATATAATCTATAACCAGCATTTTCAAAGCTACTTAGTAGACAACAAATTGATGAAATATAGGTTAACAAGAAAACCAATGTGATTACACCATTCAACATTTTGAAATACTGTGTAAGAATAGCTAAGATAGAAAAAGGTCTATAACTTAATATATTTTACTTAAATAAACACTATATATTGTTAATAATAAAGGCTGAAAAAAACAAAGGAAAATAATTTCCTTTAGTTTTTATACTCACTTACACAGAGCACCTAAACTACCATATTTTTAGGAATAGTGAAGGTGCTTCATAGTAGGCCTTAAATGAGGTCCAGGTGAAAGCTAATTTGATTTTGATGATGAAAAAGCTAATGAGCTCCAGCTTGTAAAGCTGATTGAACTTTTTACTCCGTTTGATTAGAAATGCCTAACAGTGCTAAAATTATTGTCCGGAATGTAGCTGATGATCTGTATTAAATTAAATTCTATCAAAACTAAAGATAATTACCCCATCCAACTGTTTATTGAAAAAAAAATGCAGCTATGTAAATGAATTTGAAACATACCTTTATCAAAATGAAGCTATATTAATTCAGTAAATAACATTTTCTCACTAATATTTAATAGCTGTTACCTGCTTCTCGTAATACTTGTCTTCGATTATCACAAAGAAAACTGTAACAGCAGTAGAGGAGTGCTGTCCCACTTCCACACAGACGGCAAGCTTTACAAGGAAACGGTAATTAAGCAAGAAATCCACAAGGTGGTGCTGGTGATTTACGACAGCTCGGTAGCAAGCCGGGAGGATATACCTCTCCCAACACTATTTCTCATTAGTTTTGAAGGAAGGATAATCTGGGTTGCAAAAGCTACGTGGCTAGAACACCAGGTATATTAACTATCATGGCAGCAGGGATGTTAAAAAGGAGATGACTGTATTTGGGAAGTTCCGCTGTTAATGAGTATAAAAAAAACCCCTAATCCATGAATTACAGTAATTCATAAGTAGTTTCAGAGAACAGCAAAATGTTTGGGTTAGTTAATGGTTGTACAATTAGCAGTGTTAATGAAGATGTTTATACATATATTCCTACATCACAAAATGTGGCTTTTAAATACTTCTTTGATGCTGTTACCAAAATGCTGTCCTATTGGAGAGGAGAGTAGCATTTAAATACTGAATTAACTATATATTAGTGCAATAGATTTAATGAGATCTGATGTCAACTAATTAAATTCGTAATGTATGGAAAAAAGCAGTGGGGGTTCTGAACCACCATTAAATTACAGATTGATAATAATGGATATCTGAATTTATACTGGATGTGAAGTTAGAGGGGCTTGTCTAGGTACTGCGTAAAGAAGGAAAAGTTAAAATTAATTTGAGTTACAGTATGCTCCAGGTTCTATTACGTGTTGATTTGGTAAACTTATTATGAGACTGTCTGATCTCTTGAGCTACCAGGTATAAACAAACAAAAAAATCAAACTCCTGAAGTTAATATCATAAAACTTGTTTCATTATCTTGTTGCTTTTAGCAAAATCTTGCAATTGTGACTTTCATGGATATTTTGAAAACTTAAATGACACATCCAATTTGACCTGATATTTAAAAAAAAAATAAATGCAAATCAGGAAAAAGGAAAGCACAGTATACAAGATGCTTGTCGGTGTCATAATGTAAATTTCCATCATAGCTTGGCTCTGAATTTATATACTGAGCTATGTATATTTTTATAATTGGATCCCTCCATTGCATAAATCCAGGAAGCTTATTGTGAGGCTCCTGACCCATTCAAGCAAGTAGTAAAAAAATGTAATAAATCTAAATAAAAGTAATGGAAAGTTTTCATAAGGGAGTACCTGAAAGTTTGTATTTGAAAGAGACTCTCGCACTTACTTGATAGATTTGCCAAGTAATCATGTGAAGCCACAGAAGGCTAGTTAAGGTTAGAGTGGTAAGAAAAATGCAAAACACATCTTTGTTTAGCTAAGATGACTGAAATAGTGAGATGAAGTGATTTGGATGAGGTCAGTCACTAATAGTTTAGAGAGGATTAGAAACAGTATGTTACTGGCCCTCAATCTGTTGCTGTAATTATTGAGCTACTTGAGTTCTGTGCAAAAGAACTTGGGTATTAGTATTACTGCTCTTGGAATTCATGGTAGTAAACTAAAATGTATAGACTTGTGAACTCTATTTAACTGAAGGTGAAAGTGCTTCATCTCAAAAAAGCAGAACAGTTTAGTGTTTACCAACGGAAAAATGTGGACAGGGTTAAATATGGGCTTTTATGAAGTTGCACTACCAAATAAAGTAATATGGCTTTAAATTTTCCAAAATTAAGTGTTCTTAAATGATAAAGAGCAAGAACATGGGGGTGGGTTGGGGAAACAAACAACAAAAGCCCCTAATGTTCTGCTGCAAAAAGTTTTGGTTATGATGAACCCTGGATCTGTTGTGCCAAAATGACTCATGTAGCCAGTAATCAGTTGCTTCTCAATAGGCTGCTATTACTTGTTTGCTTCGTAAAGCATTTGGGATCTTAAGCACAGTTAGTAAAACATTTGTCAGCTCCTATGTTACACTGAGCAATTAGCAGTGAAAGACTAAGAGGGCTTTTTAGTATCATTTGTTTTTATGTACAGAAAGGCAACAAGCCTCCTCTTCAGGGATAAAAAAAGCCCCGACACATCTACTTGCTGTAATTACTCCATTACTTATATGGAATGCTTGCCTACTAGCATAGATAAAACTTATAAAACACGCTTTTACATTTTATACAGGGTCAGCAGTGCACAGATTTGATTAAGTTTAGCAATCTAAAATGTCAATAAACAAAAGTATACAAACTACATGCTTAGGAAACATTTATGCTTCAGTAACTACTGGATTTGTAGAATCTCTATAGGAAAATAGCTGTTATTGAGGTCATAAGCAGGAGAAAACTTTCTAAGAGCAAATATATTGTTACAGTTGCAAGCTAGGGACTAAATACAACCAAAGCTGAAAAGAAATATGAGAAGTGGGAGTCTTCTCATCGGTAAGTCGGACAAAAGTATTTGTCTCCATAAAGCCAAACTTACTACAAGCAATGGACTTAATGACCTTGTTGTTCTATGTCCTTCTACAACCTCTTAAAGCAAAATCTAGCTTTAAAGCTAAGTAAAACTCAATGAATCCTGGTATTTAGCCAAGCTGTGAATAGTGGTATTATGTAACTATTAAATATTTTATAACACTGGTGAATAATCTTGTAGCATTCTGACAATGTGGTCACTCCACTTGACAAATCTGTATTACAAATAACTTATTAGCAACTGATGTGTGCATTTCATATTCACAAGAAATAGAGGTGATCTGTAAAACAGTATCCTGATGACTGCCAATTCAGTAAGGAAAAGAAAACAGTTCTGAAAATAACTGCATGTTTTAAATAATGAATTGGTTACTTTTTGTATTTAAGCTCCTAACTCTGTTTTAAAGGCATAAATGGAAATTCTAAGCTGAGGAAAATATTACAGAGTTTGCTAACATATTTCATGCATTAAACATCAGCTGTTACACATGACTGTAAAACTGAAGACAGCAGCTGTTTTAACTGTTGTATGATTTAGCATGGTGTGGCAGATAACTGATCTGGTGGAGTAATCGTGTTAATACTTAGTATTTACAGTGTATCTTATGTTTTTCCAAGATGTACACAACTAACTGTCAGGAGAATTTTAGGGATTTGTTAATTAAGTCACTGTTATCCTTGTTTTAAAACAAGGGGCTTTAGCTGTGGGTATTTGGAGTGGTTAATCACAGTGAATGCAGCAGAATCGGGATTAGAACAGGATTCTCTTGTTTCCTGTCCCTGTTTTAATAAGTTGGCATTCTTGCCTGTCTGACCATTCTGTATTTAATTTTTAATCTCATTTCTATTGACATAAGCTAGACCCACACATTTTGCTAATGAGTAGAAGTAGTCTAATTTTGATAGAAGTAGTAGTAGCAGCTTTATTGGCTTCCTCTGTAGAATTTTACACTATGTGCTTATTTTCCAAGCCCCTTTCATCTTAAGACATCTATTTCTGTCCTAGTTGCTCCAAATAGGATTGTTATCCTTGCATCTACTTACAGCCTGATGCTTGAATTTAACCTTGCATTACTTGAAGCATGGTTCTTTAAAGGCAGAATTGGCTTTAGTATGTTTCTATGCAATGGCTTTTGTTACAGATGTCACATTAGATATGAGAGTAAGCGTTCCATACTCACTCATGTGGGCACAGAAAGTACAAAAATATACGAATCTTGCAGAATAGATAAAAAATTTAACTACTGCTTAAAAGGCAAAAATTACTCAGGCTTTCTTTTGCAGCCAAGGAAACGGCACATGGACAACTGAGCTCAGACTCTCAAATAACTATCACAACTGCATGGTGAAATACTTCAGCTGATGAAGTTTGCTCTTCTTTGTGGATATAATTTAGATCTTTACTGGCTTAGGAAATCTATAAACTCTGGACAATCGAACACCATGAAACCCCTCCATGGGGCTCCTCCCCGGCACAGGAAGTGAAGATGACTAGAAACTAGAGCAAGCTAGGGAGAAAAATAGGAAGTTTGAAGTTTAGTTGACAGCTACAGTACAAGCACTATAACTTCTTGTGTAGCTCTTCAAGTTTGGACAGTAAGTTCCGTAGACTCTAAGTAAAGGTTCGGTTGAGTAAGAAGATGGTGCCGTTTCCTCAGGGGTAGGCTGCCTCAGCAGTCCCTGCTGCAGGAGGGGATTTCCTTGATGAAGAAAGCGGGTAGCGGGATAAACCAGACACGGTGTTCTGGTATCAAACCCGAAAGCGCTCCTGCAGCATACTGCGTGGGAGGAGCAGATGGCCCCTCTATCGCGGCAGGTTTCCTGGATTAACACATAACCCTCTGTACGCTTTGACTCTCATCGCTCGCTCCGTGTGCTTTCTTTGAGCAAAGCCGCACTGCCTGTAGCTCTGGAGCCAAGCATACCCGTTGCAGCTCCAGCCTGCTGTGCCCTGGCTAGGGATGGCCGGAGAACTCAAGCCGAGCTGCTAGTTTTATTACCTTCCCTTTATTTTCGGAAAATTTCCTATAGTTTCTACGCAAACACCCTTCCACGCCGGCGTTGCCTGCACACCTACTCCACACCAAGCCTGAAGGAGCAACTGCTCCTTAACGCGTACGAGCAGAGCAGGGCAGCAACCCCCGGCCACGGCACCTTCCCCCTCACGAGCACCCGCCCTCCCCTTTCCCCGCGCCCGGGCGCGTGCGCTGTCCCACTCCGCGGGCTAGCGGCA
>VYXH01002954.1:62480-88419 GCA_013397275.1 Burhinus bistriatus | reverse complement strand
ACGCGCGCGCGCCGCCGGGGCGGTGAGCGGAAAAGGCGCGGGAGGGGGAGGGGGAAAGGCGAGCGGCGGCAGCAGCTGCTCTCGCGAGACTTGGGGTGGTGTCGCGGAGGCGAGTTTGAACTGTGGGAGCGGCGCCGGTGTGGGGCGACCGCGGGGCTNTCCCCTCCCCTCCCCTCCCGCTTTGCTGCTCCTTGTCTGCAGAAGGGTGCTCTTGGGCTGTGGGGTCGAGGGGCTCGGGGAGGGTGGAGGAGAGCTTCTGTCTCCCTCCCCTGCTTTCCTGCTGCTGTGTCCGCGACTCGCGGCCTTCAGGCCCTTCCCCTCGCCGAGGTCGCGCTGCCAGTGCCTTTCCCTGTCGTCTCAAGTGGGAAAGGCCGTTTTCTCTCCTGCGGCCCCAGAGGTGGTGCGCTAAGTGAAGTAGGGGGGGCGCCCTCTCCCCCTCAGCCCTTTTTGCCCCTTATAATGTGGGCAGGGGGCCTTTTCCAGTGGGAAGCGACATCGGCTGTAAGTCGTTGCCTGTGTGCGTGCGTAACGTGTGGATGAGGCTCTTGTCAAGAGTCTTGTGCTGGGGCGAGTCGTTTGCTTGTGTTGGTTTGAAGTGGCATGTGACCCTTGGGAATAGCAGTTTAACTAGAGGAACAGTTATCGCATGGGAGAAGGAAGTTTGCATGCCAGGAGAGTACGTTCTTAACTCCTACTCTGTTATTTTTATCAAGGAGTACTTAAATGGCTGACTAATCAAGGTCTGGAGCCCTCAGTGCAGAATCTGTCATAAAATGTTTGAAGATAACTAGCCAAAAGTGAGTAACTCCTGTAACTCTCGATAGAATGAATAGAGACTGATTTCTGTTATTTATCCTCCTAGCTGCTCACCTTACTATCTATTTAGTTTATCCTCAAACATTATTTTCAGAGTAGTTTATTTAACCTCGTGTATAATATTAAATTTCCTATATAATGATACAGGTTTATCAGGAAAGCTACCTGGGCTTGTCTGATTAACTTCATCCAAAATTAACAATGAAAAGTTGAGAATGTCTCTGCTCTGAAAGGTATACTTGCTGTTTTCTGCAATACTCAGCAAGGAATGTGTGAATAGGAAAACTATTTCTCTTTTCCTCCATACTTCAACTATAAAATAGCCTAAGATCTTTTTTTATATTATCCAGTAAATGATTTATTAAGAGCTCAAAGATCTTGTATGTGAAACTGGAGGACAGCATGCAAAAGAGATTGAAGAAGTAGGAGGGAGCAAGACAATCCTCAAACAACCCTTCAAAATTATATGTGTGCTAGAAGAAGGTGACTCTGGGTGTAGCCTATTTACTTACCCTGCAGACCAATTGCAGAGCACCTATCCTTTGGCAACATTGCCTCATCTGGCTGTTTCTAAACTATTTGACAGCTGCCTCAACTGAGATTTGAATAAGATTTGCATTTCTATGGGGTTTTAGCTTGTGATCTGCATTTTCATGAGACAGCCACTGGCGTTAAGCCTTTTCAGAAAAGCACTGCTATGAAGGACTGTGCTATAATGGCAGCTTATACTCATCCGGACTAGACAACTGTTGCTTTTTTTTTTTTTAAAGGTGGAGTACAAGAATAAGGTCAAGAAAAACTTAAGTGGACTTCTGAAGGTAGGTTAAAAATGCTACTCAAATTTAATTTAGTAAGGTAGAAGCAATCAAATTGCTATGTTGCCTCTATACTTTTGTTTGATCAGAAAATAAAGCTGTTCTTAAAATTCTGTTTATGAAGTGAATAAGGATTAATTTGTTCCCTTTACTAATGCAGATGTATGCCAGGAGTGGTTGGCTATATGCTTGTATTGCTGCACCTTACTGTTAAACATTTCATTATTAAATTGTACACAGTATATGTCTTTACACCAGTAATAACATTGTTGCTTCTTAGTTATAAGTATGCACAATTCCTGTCCTTCACTGGCTTATTTTAGCATAAGTATGCAAAACTAGTATTTCAAGGATTGCAATGGTTTGATGTGAAAACTGGAGTTTCAGAGCCTGCCTGGATAAAGTCTCTTTGTATGTGTTGAATTTGAATAACAACAAGCAGTGGAAAATGTGAAAAACAGAATTTAATAATTTCTGTCTTGTACCTCTGAGAGGAATTAGCACAGATTTGGCATGATGTACTTTTGCATGTTAAAACTTTGTTTGTTTTTTTTTTTTTTTCCCTTTTACAGGAAGCTGGGTCACTCCACTAGGAGTTACCTGTGTTGAATAAAGGTTAGCAAAAAAAAATAGTGAAGGCTATATGTTGCAATAATGACTCTTAATCTCCCCTGTACTGAGCTGTGAAATTTGCTCTTGATTAAGACCAGCATCTTGCTAACATTGATGAGAATAATATATGTGCCAGTAAGAGATGGCAACAACTAAATTGTTTATGTAAAAAGAAAAAGCACAGAATAAGGTCTTCAATGAAGAATTACTTTAATCTTGAAATTATATAAAAATTATGAACCCTGACTTTGAAAAATCAACTGCAAGGGTTTTTTTTGTGTTTGTGTATCACTGTCACTCCATGTTTTCTGAGACAACTCCTGGCTTTTGTTATTCAGAACCCTGAGTTGATTAGCAATTTCTGTCTTAATAGGATTTTTTTCTTTACAGTGTGCTGATTTAGTAGATTTGGGAGCAAGCAGTCATACATGCTGATGATACTAGTTTGACTTGCTTTTTATTTTTAAAAATATTTTGTTTGTTTGGATTTATTTTGACTAGCTCTTTGCAAAACTCAGCTTTACTTGTGTTTTCTGTTATGATACGAAGATAGAAATGGATGAATTTTTCAAAACGTGTGACAAAGGCATGGTTATTAACAAATAGCTTGCCTGCAGTGACTTAAGTTTAAAGTGGAAAACAGTCATGAAAGACTCCATTAAGCACTTAAATAAATAAGAATCCCTGTGTTAAAATGCCATATATTTTAACAGGGTTTCTATTTTTGACTCTTTTCTTCAACTACCTTTATCTGTTTCTATGTCCCACATAATGTTATTAGGAGTAAACTATCCTGCTAATACAGCTGCCTGTGTGAATCTTAAGTGTTATTTGTGTACACCAGAAATGCTATACTTAGTGTGGCTTTGTTTATAACACCACAGAAAATATTGTCAGCCATATGATATGCATAAAAGGTTTTTTTTCCAAGGGTATTTCCTAGCCTTCTCTTGTATATGACAAGATAGCTATATACTAGACTAACTGTGGTTCTCGTGTGCTAGGAAACCGGGCTGGGTACACAGGAGTTGTTTGCTGCATGCTATTAGTTAAGACGTAGTCAGGAATAAGATGTTAAGCAAGTTTATGGAGAAATAGCTATTATTTTATTATTCGCAGGAGTGTTTGTTCATGAGCTATCTTTTTTAATGTCTTGTATTAATGCAAAAATATATTCTTATATCCTGATTAAGAAAGGAAATCCAGTAACTTCTTTTACATTAACTACTGTAACTTACTGCAATATATTTCTTAATCATTTTGTGTTTGCAATGTTGAAATAACAAAAGGAAGAAAAATGGAGACAGAGACCATTTTAAATCTTAGACATCAACTCAAGGAAGCAGAGAATGAGCGAAGAAAGGCAGCACAATATGGCTTGCATTTATTGGAGTCCCAAAGTGAAGTTCAAAATCAGTTGGATCAAACACGCCATGAACTGACTGAGAAAACTGAGGTGATGTTTTAAGCTTCAAGTAATAAAGCAGTTGAGAACTTTGTTTTAGCTGTTTTCTGAATGTCACAGGTGTTTCAAATGTCTTTTAGAGCCTAGATTAATTTTAATAAGCCTTTTTATTTTAAGTATTTGTAGAGAGGGCTCTTAATCTAAGATATTGAGCATAATTTTATCTGACTGAGGCAGGGTTTCATAGCTAATTATGCATCAAGTGTTCAGTACCATGTAGGATTAATTGCCTTTAATGTAAAATGAATACTAAGTGCTAAAGTAAGCTTCTTTTGGAGCATGTGTTTTCGGTATGTTTAGCAATTCATTCATGTTATACTGTCCTTGTAAGCTTTGTATCACTTAGAGCTGTAAAAAGAATGCTGACAGTAAAACTGTAAAATTGATTTCTTCTGTAGTGGAGTCTTCAGATATTCTAACTACCAAGGGATTCTGAGTTTATTAGTACATTTCTTTACAGGTCAGAAAAGACAGTAGTGTAGTATTGAAATACAGAGATATTATTTAGTCAACTAGTCTTCTTAGTAATTGTTCAAGAAAATTCCAATTGGGGAAAATCTCTTCCACTTTTCATAAACACTTTAGTTTTGATGTTTGTTTGTTTCTAGTCATCCCATGCTTCAGATATACCGTTTCTCTTCATTTAGTCTGTTTCTGGCTCTGCGTCCATCCCTTCTGTTTTGATAGAGCAAAAGTGTTTGTGGTTTTGTTGTAGGTTGTTTGTGTGGGGGTTGTTTGTTTTTTTTTTTTTTAGCAGCTGGAGAGTTGTAGCACGCTGCTATTCTGAATGAACACTAATGACTTATTTTGATCAGTTTGCTGTTAGTAAGCTTAGTGCAAGAGAGGCAGCTGGAAAGCACAGGTGATAAGGAAGGCAGGGCAGGATCATCCTTTCCTGCAGACAACCTGAGATGGTAGCTGCTGTGTTGTCAAGCTGCACCCATAGGTTGTAATCCTGTGCTAGAGGCTGGAGCAAAGTTATGAGCTAAGCTTGTGTGAACCAGATCAATTAGTAACTTAGATTCCAAGGGCAGAGGGAGACTCTCGTATTTTTTTTCTTCTCTTTAATTGCCAGCTGAATGGAAGAGTAAAATTACGCTGCCCTTTATAATTAGTAAACATATACAATCAGGGATAGAGGGAAGCTGATTGAAAAGTCATTCTTCAATCTGGAAGGGTTGATGGGATTTATTACAAAACAGGAGACAATTGAGATGTCTTTACCAAACGTTGAACCAGCTATTCTGCAGTAGGGGAACTCTTGATGGACTGTAACAATTTTAAACATAATTGTGTTCCATGGTGGTAGAAAGGACATGTGGACATTAATGGACAAAAAAATCTCACTAAACTTCTTTGTTACACTTGCAGAAAAGATGCCTGCACCCTTCATGTTGGGTACAAAGAAATACACAGTTTCCATGAAGAAGAGAATATTACACAACCAAATAAGTCATAAAATTTCAGAGCAGCTTGTGGTTTGTTTTTTTGTTTTAAAACATGGGTATGACAAGTCCATAATTGGGACTTCAACAAAAGGTTGAATGAGCTACAAGTTTTAGGCATTTAGTGTCTTGGTTCTGAACCTGTACTTACTGTGTTGTTCCCCAAATATTTATGAATATTACATCTAGGTTTATTAGTATGTTCTTTCTTTCAGAAATTTGAACAAGAGAAATACTCTCTTCAGAGAGAAATTGAACTCAAGAATCGAATGTTGGAAAGCTTGAGTTTTGAATGTGATTCCCTTAAGCAACAGCAAAACATGCAACTGGATAAACAGAAAGAACAGCTTGCCAGAGTCTACGGACAAGAAATCGGTGACCTTAAAAACAAGGTTTGGCAACTAATATACAGCTAAAATGTTGCTAATAGCATTTTAAAGAATATGTATTTAACTCATAATTGTGCACTTAGGACCAAAACAAATGTAATAAATAGTTATAATGTGTAGAAGGTTGTGTGGTTGATTTCTAACAAACATCTGCATAGTTACATTGTGAATTACATTAAATTTCAAAGATTATTTTTAAAAGTTTACTCTTAAGTTGTATTTCTAAGACATTTTCTGTAATTAGAACAGAGTAAAAAATTGTGCTTTTCAAGAATTTCTTAAAATGGTACTACTTAGTTGCCAACTGTCTTTAAGTTGGAGAATCTGAAAGCAGAACTAGATGAAACCCGACTCTCAGAGAAACAACTGAGACACAAAGTGGATCATCAGAAGGAAATAATTGCTGCCAAATCAGAAGAACTACGTATGATGTCTGAACGTGTACATGAGACTATGTCTTCAGAAATGCTCAATCTTCAAATAGAACTCACTGAACTAGAAAGTGTGAAGGTGCGTGACTAGTACTTCATTATTACTAGTTGAAGGTAAAATTCTGTGATTTTGCTCATTTAATTCTTAAATGCTTTGTTTATATTGCTACCTTATGATTGGCTTACTATTAAGAAAATACAGTAAAAAATAATAGCCTTAACTAGACTTTAATACAACCTCTTCTTCAAGATAATATTTTGTATTAAAATTAATTATTACTAACAAACCTGTCCAGTTCACTTGAGCCTGCTTTTCTTCAAATTGTTTATAAACTTTTTATTTCATGCTTTTTTTTTTTCTTTAGGCCAATGTTGAAGAAAAGCTGAATGAACTGCAGTACAGTAAAGAACAACTAGAACTTATAAACTGTAACTTACGCAATCAGCTGGAGCGTCTACAGGGAGAAAAAGAAGAGAGGGAAAAAGAAGTTGTTTCTTACTGTAATGCGTTAGAGGTATTTTCTTAATTTTATTCAACAGTGGTAGATAATCCCTGATTTCCACAAGTTGTGGTGCTAGCTTGTCAGTGAAATACAAGGAGTTTTGAGAGAGGAGTTCTGACGAGGGAGGGAGAAAGAGAAGGCAGAGGAGGAGAAAAAAAGGATATTGGCTAGTCATGTTTGGTATTGCCTGCTGCTAAATACTGTCTATATTGGCTTTCTTCTGTGGAAGGCTCTGTGTGGAGATCCTTGGCATTGCAATTTTCTGCCTCATAACAGGACCTTCTCACAGGTCACTGATATAATTCTTATTTTTATTTCAAGTTCCTGCTGAATGCCTTGGAAAACTTTGTGCTGGGGAGTAGAGGATTTGTGACTAAGTAGCACAGCAAGGCTAAGAGTCTCAATCCAATTGATAAACATCAAAGTTCTCCTTTAAAAGTTTTAGTTACACTCTTGTCCTGAAGAGCAAGTGGAATATTAAGCCTTTTAATGTAACAAAACTGATTGACTTTTACTGACTAGAACTGTATACATAGTTAAGTACTGCAGTACAAGATAATCTGTGCTAAAGGAGTAGGGAATGAAAGAGGTAAAACTATCTAATTAAGTCATATATGCAGTACATCAGATGCTTAAATGACTAATACCCTCTTTGCTTTAATCTAGAAAGCTCGTGAAGCTAATCAAGAGCTTCAGATTCAGCTGGATCATGCAGTGCAGCAATCTTTGGACCCTACAAGTAAAGGCAATTCTCTCTTTGCTGAGGTACAATTATGCCATGGATCTGAGAATATACGAAGGACAGAAGAAATAATGAGTTCTATTTCTTATAAGTAGTTTATTTCTTACAGTAGTATTTCTAAGTAGTTTTGTTTAGCTGATAAGCCTTCTTTAATGCAGAAGATAACATTTATCAGTATCTTTTACTATTTCATATACTATCTTTTTAAAACATGCTGAAAATGGCTGGATGTTTGAGCATTTGGGTGGGTTTTTGCTTTAGTTTTTGAATAAGAATTCAGCTGCTGTTAAATGCATAGGAAGTCATTTTTGTCTTCTGATAACACCCAGGGAATGGGTTAAGTTGGTACACAGTTCATATTCTTTTTTTTAAGCTATTTGTTTTGATGCCAATGGACAAAACTATTCTACAGCAACACTGAAGCATATGAAATGTTACTTTATTTTGATATTAAAAGAAAAATCTGTTGCACTTTACTGATTGGGCTTCAGCTGCTACAGTGCTATCTACTCACTTTTTATCTCGGAGGTAATGACCTTAGCGCATATTTTCAAGTAGTGTTCCTGGAAAAACAGTATTTGCAGAACCAACATCAATTATTAGGTAACACCTCCTTGTAAAACTCATCATCCAAGTGACAACAAGTGTTATAATTTTCATAGTAATAATTGTTAACAATGTTCTGTAGGTGGAGGACCGTAGGGCAGAAATGGAACGACAGCTGATCAGTGTGAAAATAAAATATCAGTCACTACAAAAACAGCATTCATTCACTAGAGAACAATTGCAAAGAATGAAGGTATGACCATTACTGTAATACTCCAGGGTTTCCTTGAGGTCTGACAAGGTAATGCTTTAGTACATAGGCTAGGGGATTTGATTATCTTTAAAATATGATACAGTAGTCTGGGGGGAGGGAAATGGGAGGAAAAACAAGTGAGATGTCATTGTGCTATTTGACTTCTATAGTACATCAGCATCTTTCTATTGCTACTAGCGCTACTACTTTATCTTAGAACTCCAAGTTAGACCGAAGGCCCTATATTTGCTTACTTCAGCAGCAGTTGTCAAACTGATAAAAGTAAACCACAACTCCTGTCAGTTAAACTAGCATTCAATTTGTATTGACAATTGCTTTTTCTTTTCTTGTCTAATTCTTATACTACATGAATGTTGGTTGTTAGGAATGAATGTAAAGAAAACGGCAAGCTTGTACTCTGTCCTCTGATCACACTGGGTTTTTTCCCCTCTGGGTTGCTTTCTTGTTTTTGTGTTTTGTCTGTATTTTTCTTGCTTCTCCCTATCTTTGTGGAAGAATAAGTCATAACTTCTATCATAACTATTTCATCTAGACTACACTTCTAAAGAATGGGAGCCTGTTGGTCAATAGTGTTGAGAACTAGTTAGCACAAGCAGATTTACAAGATGAAGTAAAGGGGATGCTGCAAAACTGCCAGCTGTTTTCGCGTTGGCCTTCTGACTTCCCAACACAAGAGTGGATCCTTTCATTTTCATCAAGTACTTGATCGTGCAGTTTGAGGAGAGTGCTTAAACATCAAGAGCGATGATAATGAGTAACACTGAAGATGTAGGTTTGTGTTACCTTGCTTTTATGGAGAAGTAGGTGGAAAATAATTGAAACAACATTCTTAAAGGACAGGAAAAGAGCTACTAATGCAGCAAAGGAATTAGCTTTTACTAAAATCTACCCCTGAGAGCTAGAGATTTGAGGGAGTAAAATGATTGAATAAGATCAGTTTCTTCACAAATTTTTACTTGTTATGTAAGGGTAAGTCAGTCATGCTGATTTAATGGTATAAGAAACATTCCTAATACTAAAGATTTTCACCAAGGATGAGGCAAATGGGTATCCCTGTTCTACTACTTAATGTTTTTATTTGGAATTTCAATTTGTACTCATTCATCCCCATAAAATTTCCTCTAATATCAGTATTGGAGACAGGTAGTTTGTTAGGACAGCTGTTTTGCTTAAGCTGCCATCTTAGATGCCTGTTGGGATCCTCTCAGCTTTGTGTTGCATTGTGATGCTGTGTGTTAAAGCTCAATCTGTGGTTAACTGATCTCTTTGTTCAGCAGCTGATTCCAACAGTATAGTTAACTGTTGTTGCAGCTTTAGTTGTCTGAATGTGGTATTTACAGATCTGAAGATCTGACTCCTGGACAGAATGTAAGCAGTACTCCTGTGAAAGTTTTACAATGTCTGGTGTATTTTCCACAGCCCACAGTATCCCTTCCAGTTTCTTAATGTTTCTTTTGTTTGTATGTAGATCAACAGCAATTTGTAATTCTGACAGTTAGCAAGTGAGCTTTTAAGTGAAAGGGGAAAAAGTTAGGTGCCTACATGCTTGGGAAATGTAAGGATTGTTTTAGTGAGCCGGTGAGGGTTAAAATTTTGCCTCCCTGTAGAAGCTATGAGGATGAGATGATTGAATCTTTCTTTAGCTCTAGTTTGTGTACAGAGTCATCAATATCCTCTGCTTGACATAGGAGATTCGGTAGGGTAAATGCTCTTCTCTCTCTGTTAATCTGTTTCAGTTGATCCTTTCCCTGTGACTTCTCCAAGAGTACTACAGTGTTGCCTTACCCATACTGCCTAGACTGGTAGAAATGCTACAGTTATCACTAATACCCTGTTAAGTCTTTCCATTATTGCATTTCATATTTTTTCTGCAATTCTTTAAATGTCTGATGTATCACTTTTAAGTGAATGTGTTAAGGCCCTTGAATTATGATATTTTGTTAACAGCATCAGAAAAATCTGCTATAAATGCAAGACTCTTCTTTGATAAACTTCTCCTTTTGTAATGACAAAGGGTGTTCCTTTGCTTCAAAGGATACATTCCACTGAAGGAGTAGAAGCTGAAATTCTTGGATTAATATTACAGAAGACAAACTTAGTGTTATCTATACTTCAGAATCAAACTGCAAAAAAGTTGATGAACTAGAGTGTTTCTTCCCCATCTTGATAAATGCCTTTTGGCTCTGATAAATGAGCCTGGACTGTAGTTTGGTTCTAGCTGACCTGGTGTTTACAGTTTAAATCTGAAATGTTGTGTGTGTTCTTGACAGTGTATTTATAGATTCCTTAGTCAATATGGATAAAGAAATGACACCTCAGGACTACTCTGTTCAGTAAATTTTCAGCTGTCCTGAAGATTTTTGGTGTCAACCTGTGATAACTGTGAAGACTACTGAGTTTAAACATCCAGTGTGCTTCTATATTCAGCATTAGAATTACAAGGCTTGAATACTCTAACTGTTGTAGGTAAGAGGCTGAGACTTTCAGTCACTTAAACCCAGTATTTGTTGTAAAGATTTTTTTCCTCTTTTCCAGCTGCAAATGGCTACGCTGCTACAGATGAAAGGCTCTCAGGCAGAATTTGAGCAGCTGGAACGCTTGCAGTCGATGTTAGAACAAAAGAATGGTGAGATAGAAGATCTTCTTATGAAAGTGAGACAGCTAGAAAAATTTAAGGTATGTGGTCTGTAATTAAGTAGAAAAGTCATAATCCGAAGCTAAAACTTGAGAATAAGAATTATGAAAACTTTCTGAAGTCCACGCTTGGGTTTGAAAAGGGATCCAAAGGCTACTCATACCTTTATTTGACCAAAGTTCCATTTTACAGCTGGAGAACATATACTTCTGAAGTTCAGAGAAGCAGAGAATTCTACACCACCCAACCCCCAGTTTGGAGAAACAATCTTGTCTGGGTTCCTGTGTGTGGCACCTTCCTATTTTACATAGTTACTTGTAGTGTTTAAATTCAGTTACTTGATCAAAGCTCACTGAGCGATGACATCTGATCTGTCTCTTGGAAGATGTAACTGTTTCACATTTTTTATTGTGTGTACTTAGGCTTTGTCTCTTTTTAGTCTCTCAGCTATATTGGATTTTTTTGATATTTATTTCCTTGATGTGTCTTAACTTTGCAGTTGAAGCATGCTCTTTTCCAGAAAAACTGAATTGCTTAATTGTCCTTGTAAGGCAATTTCTTCAGTCCTCTTATGCAACTTGGTAGCATCTTCTCAATATTTTGGAAGGCGAGAAATACATGAGAATGCCTGTATGCACTATTGTAATGTTACTGATGTTTGTGTACATACGCAGTGAAAAACTGTAGCCTTTCTTACTTTCTTACATACTTAGGGACTCATTTGGCTCTTTCTTACCACAGCTTTGGCATGTAAACTTTGGTGTATTAGCTTATGCGTTAGGGTTATGCTTTCCAGGGCAGCATCCTCTATTCTGCATTTAACCAAAGTGGCATAAAGCTAGGCTTAACCCATTTTAGCAAGCAATTGAGACAGCTTGATTGCTTTACTAGTTTTGTCGTGTATAAGTTTGATCAGTATTTATTTTTGTCTCTATGCCATAAATAACTAGTGTCAGGAAATTAAATGCTTGATTCAAATAACCATCAAAACTATCTGTAGTCAGTGACTGACAGAGGATTGAGATCTGTGGGCCAGTATTAAATCTGAGTACTGCTTGTTCAGAAGAAAACACAAAAACCCCAGAATGTCACATTACTGATGTATTTTATAGGAAGTTTGTTGCATTTATGGCATCTTTACTATAAACCAACTTTCTTATCTAAAAGATGTAATTGATTTTGAGATTTTGGCTGTTGATTAATATAGCTTGTATTCCTTACCTTTGGGGTCCAGCTGCTGAAGCCTAGAAACAAAGGCTGAAACAAATTCCCTGTAGGTTAACTAAATGTCCTGTATTTTCAAGTAAAAAGAAAGACAACTGTTTTGCAATGTTATTTGAAAGCCTTCTGGAGTAGAGATAACTTGCTTTTTAATTTATTTTTCCTTTAGTGAATGAGAGAGAACTGTCAGTTTCAGTGCTATTTGACACTTGTAACAAGCGAGAAAGTACTCGGAGCAATTGAGCTCTCTTGTATGTTTAGAGAAGCCTCATCATAGAGGCATTTATAGAAATGCATGGAAAATCTCACTTAAGGACTAAGCTAATGTGCTTCTGAAAGGTCACTATTTGACAAGCTGACACTTTTTCTTTTTCAGACTTTATATGAGAATATGGAAGAATCCAAAGCTAGTAGTACCTCAAAAGGGGGAGAGTCTGAAGATGGTTACTATGCTGATTTACTGCAAATGAAACTTGACAACTCTAAGTAAGTACTTACTGGTCTGAGGCCTAGAATTTGGTTGTAATCTGGTTATCTTCTAGCTACTTGTTTTTATTCTCCCCTTTTTGTTTGTTACTGTTTGTATGTACTCCACTGACTGTATGGGCAAATATGCTCATTGTCTCACTTTCTAATGCTGTGGAACCATCCTGTCTTTGTTTTAGGACTGAGAGTTGTTTTGTCATTTTACTTATTGTTGTAAAAGGTAGCAGCAGAACTATTTTATTATTATTGTTGCTTTCTTCTAGAAATGTTGCTATACTCCTAGATAGACGATAATTGAGAACTTTTTTTTTTTTTTTAAAATTAACCTGTAAGGGAACTGTGTGAAGCTTCTTAAAGTCTATAGGCTGTATATATTTATTTCTTTTCTAAAAAGAGTCAGATAATAACACTTGAAATGTTTTATGGTACTATTTAGTTGAGATGGTTTCTTTGGCTAGTGAATTTTGTATCTATTAATTAGAAAGTCCATAGTGTTTGGCCTCATAGACTGTTTTTAAGCCCTCAGATGGAAGTGTTGCATTTTCAGCAGGAGGCAATGGTCTGCTGTGGGAATTCCTGAGAAGTCTGTCACCTCATGGTTGTTGCTATTATGAGAAACTGGCATGATCTGAGTACCTTAGGATTGCTGAGGAATGGTGATTCAGTGCTTATGATGTGGAAGTTAATGGCCTCTGAAATAGAGGCAAGGACATGCACTGAGTATTAACATAATTTTTGTGTTGGTTGCTTAGAGTAACACCTTTGTGTAAAGCTTGTAGTGTCAGTTATAGAAATGGCTATATTAATTTATACACAGGCTAGAAAAACCCCAATGAAATAGTGAATTTGTAGGTTAGGGAGGGTTTCTCAAACCAGTTACGTGTACGTTGTTCAGCATACAGCTTTGTTTTTAACAAGCATTCTGTCTCTGGTCGCTGAACTCAATGCTGTGTTTCAAGTTCAAGTGAAAACTTTCATTGTATTGGAAGAAGTCTCTTTCGTTTCCTACTAGTCTATAAATACGAACGTTATGTGAAGTCGCTGAATGCTTAGTTGACTTGGTATCTGCTGCTTTACTGGAAAAACAAACAACCAAAAAAAACCAAACAAAATAAATGAAGCCTTGAGTGACTGTGTATTTTTCCTCCCACCCCAGCAAGGAAACTGAAACTTTGAAAAATGAACTATCCTTGCAGAGGATGAAAGCTCTGTATGAGAGCCAAAGGGTTCTGGAAGTTGAAAGGAAACTCTTCACAAATGAGAGGCATTTGCAAGCTTGTCAGAGTGAGAATATGAACTTGCGAGTTATGCTGGATGAGCTAAAAATGAAATATGAACCTGAAGGTAAATATTACTTTTCCTTAAGGAAAGAAATAAATATCTGGTCTTCTCAACCATCACAAGTTGAATGACATTAAACAGGAAGGCATCGGATTAGTTCCAGATATAAACTAATGTGTAAATGGCTGTCTTTCTGATAAAAACCTGGTCAAAAAACTGAAATAGTAAAGTCCTATCTTGCTCAAGGACCTTACTTCAATACGTATATAACATAATTTCAGAAGAGTAAAGAGTACAAGTATAGCTAGGTAAACATAGTGAGGTAGGTGGGAACAAATTCTCCGGAGGTGCTTTTCATAATAACGGCGGTGTCTCTCTGTTGATGAGAAGTACCAGCTTTCTGAATGTAGGCAGTTGATATGAGCTTTGTAATAAGTGCAAAGCATTTAGAGGAAAAACTATTTAGTAGCTCAAGTTAATATGGATTAAGTTTTGACAACAGAGACCCACCTGAAAAACAGCTGCTACATGGGTATTTGCAGAAACAAAGGAGTTATAACCTGTGGAGGAAGATGAATGGGGAACCAGATGGGTGAATTGGTTTTGGTACTTGTCCATACCCAAAGGATTTAATTTTAAAAGTCTTAGTTGCGGACACTTACTTCAGCAGCCTCCAAAATGGAAATAAAATAATTGAGCATATTCATGTAGTTCACAGCATCTAATCAAAAGCCTTGGTAAAAAGGTAGAGTGGATGGAGGGAAAGATTTTTGTCTCTTTTTCAAGTTAACTTCTATTGGGATGCTTACTTGCTGATAACAGGATATATGAAGGGACATTCTTTAAGGGTTGTAAGTTGTCTATTAAGAATTATTTCAAGGTCTTCAGTCATGTGAAATGTTCTTTATTAGTTTCATTATGAACATGTTGGTGGACAAGCTAACTCCAGCCTCACTTGTGTACAAAAAAAGTATATTCCTCTTTTCTTAGAATTACTTAAAGTCACTATGATTAAAAAGAAGAGGGAGAAGATTCCAGTAGATGCTACTTGTGAATACTTGGACAGCAAAAATACTTCAATAAAAGAAGATGCTCTCACTCAATTGCCAAGTAAGGAAGAAACAAAGATGACTTCCAAGAACTTGGAGCAAAGTGATGCTTCTCCAAAAAAACAAGCTCTTGAAGCACCACCAATAAATATAGCTCTTCAAGCAATGCAAAAAGTAGTTGAACCTGAAAGAGAAAGAAAGAGAGTTAAGCATGAGAATCATGATGCCTTTACTTCGTATAGCAGAAGTGGAAGTAATTCCTTGACTTCAGCTGCCCCCAGGTCAGTGTCAGCTTCTGTATATGGTCAAGGCAATCAGCACAGACCTGCATCTCTTTTCTTTCGCTGCATGAACTGTGCTATCCACTTCTTTATCTACTTCCTCAGTGTTGCATGCAGTGTAATTCCTCAGCTCCGGCTGCCTACATTGAACCTCTCAATACCTTTTAAAAAGACTAAAATGATGACTAATGAAAAAGACTCTTGAAACTGTAACAATCTTGGAAATAACTTCCCTATTACTTCAAAATGTTTAAGGTGTGCAGATGGCATGACAGTTCACTCAGTTTGCTCTAACTGCAGAAATAGGACTGTTTCCTTGGTCCCTTCAAAGCTGCCACGCAACTGTGTTACATATCAAAGTAGCAAAGGCAATAGGTATCATGCTTCAGTTTCATTTCGTACCTAACTTCAGCCCTCATCAACTTTCAGATTTGGCTAAAAGCCTAAAAATTATTTAAATTAAGTAATTTTTAATCTGAATTGTTTTAACAAAACTTGTGTTGTACAAGATAATAGACAAGTAATAATGCTATTTGTGTTGTCAGACAACTGACTTTCATAATCTGGATGCATGATAACTAGAAACTGCTAAACTAAGATCAAGTTTTTCCCCTGAACTGAGCATTTAAGTTACTTTTTGATAGATGGTAAAGTAACTTAGTACAGTAATTAGCTCCAACTCTTTTGTCTTCATAAAAGGAATGCAGATTTCTTTTTTTTTGTTTTGTTTTTTTCTGCTGATGCTTTTGTGTTCTCTTCGTATTCATAAATGTCCTGGTTTGAGGTACCAAACCTGTTTCAGTGGCCAGTCCGGCCCAAACCATGACAATAATCTTAGTAAACACGTGTTGGGGTGTTTGGGGGGGAAAAAAAAAAAAAAATCTTTGATAGTCTAAATGTTTTGAGCTTACAATTTGCCAATGTCTGGTTGTAAAACTAGTTTATTGTATCTAGAATGCCAACAGTTTCAGAGGTGGAGGAAGCCTTAACATATGGAAACCTGTACAGTATATCAAAAACTAATGGCATTTAGAAGTAATTGGATTGATGTTTTGACTCTTGGATCAACTATTTAAGGTTGCATTGGATGTAATTAACAGGTTTAAAGTAACTAAACAGTCAATCTTCTGAAATAGTCTGGAAAGAGTATGGCAGGAATAGCAGTTGAAGTAACTATGTCAAAATATGCAGGGGCTGTTGCTGAGGAGGAAAGATCAGGAAGGTCAAACATGGGTGGTGAAAGTTGAGAGGAAACATTGGATAATTTAGTGATGGTATTGCATTTTGACAGTGCTGCGTACACATAAAGGAACTGATAGCATGTAACCTGGGTTTAACTTAGTTCCTTGTATTTCTTTTGGAAAGGAAGATACAGTCTCTGCCAACAGGAAGTTGTTGGAAACAGTTTATGTGAACTGAAGGGGTAAACCTACCAGAGAGAGGATGAGGAGAAGAAATTATTTTATGAAGTTGATGTTTGAAAGCAGAGCAAGTGGAAAAAGTGGAAGAGGAAGATGAAGTCATAGTTCAGAGGGAGGGTTCTAATCTTGCACTCATTGCTGTTGGTTCAGATAAGAAATAAAACACAAATAAGTAGATTTTAAAAAATGAAAACCACCAACGCAACAAACAAACTGCCACAGAAGTCCATGTAAGCTTTTAAGTTGTTTTCTGTGGTGGTATGAACCTTTAAAAGGCAAATCCAGACAGAAGGTTCTGTTTGTGTTTCCAGTTGTGTTAATGAACTATTAAATCCCCAATTACTGATGTTGTTAAGATAACATTGAGGGTTTACTTAACCCTGACCTATTATGAATTACTATGAAATAGGAAGGAAGTAATGATAAAATCTGAATATTTGAGAGATTGGGTTTCTAAACACTAAAAGAATATCTGGACTGTTCTGTAATGGATGTGGCCAAACCCTATGTAGGAATACAGCTAAATGCAAAGGCTCAAAAAATATTGGCAACTTGAGCAGGAATGTAGACTTGAAAATGGAGAGTTTGGGGGATGAAAAAATAATTGGCATGTGCATGGGGCATAATTGTCAGCGTTTCATCTTGTATTAAGTAAAATGTGATGCTCTGGCTGAAAAAGCTATTGTGGTCATTAGGGGTTGTTTTTGTAACTGGAGTAGTTTTTGTGCAATAATTAGTATAGCTCTGTCATTATCAGTCCATAAAATGTGGCAGTGAAAAGAGCCATAGTTAACTGTGAAAGGATTGCGAACTTCACTTCTAGAAAATGGTGTTTGAAAAGTTTTGTCATTGTAGCTTACGAGGTGATGAAGAAGTGGTCAGAAGTGCTTTGTATGTACTTGCATGGGTGACAAATTTCCTTGTTTGAAGAGTTGCTTGCTAATGTGATTTAGCAAGGTAAGGCTAGATAACTTTGAACTAATAGCATATGTGTGTATCTGCAGTGTGTGTGTGTATACTTAGAAAAGTTTAAAGCAAGTAAACATTGGAATACTTTACTAGATGATGGTACCGATTAGGTTATGGTATGTGAGTGAGAACATAATATTTGAAACTAAATATTTAAGTGATTACTATTAACTGCTGTTGTAATTCAGGCAATGCAGGGGTTATAGGTAGTGATATCTTCTGTTAGGCCAACTGGTCAATAAAAAGATAGAGTACTGAAATGCTTTTCTTCACTTCTGAAACTGAAATGGCAAATCCCAGCCCTTGCTGCCCACCTTACTTTGTGTTTAGATTTGAGGTTGTTCACTTCAGTTTAATCTCAGGAAGGGCTTGTGGGCTTAAAGCTTATTTGCTCTTTTAAATTATTTAGTTGGATTTCTATGCCAAATCTACCTCATTTGAACTTTATTCAAACAGGAAAGGGGAATGCCTATAGCCATTTGGCTTAGCAGGAGATCTGGCTATCTAATATTCTTTGGGGTTTTAGGCACGGTCCATAAAGCTCCATCTCCATCTAGTGAGACTAGTTGATCTTCCTTAAATGGATAGGAGGAACCCCCCATTACATCTCATTTTTGCAGTCTACAAAGTCAAAGCTTGATAGAATCCATGTCATAGTTTCACAAGCTTTTTTTTTTTTAAGTGGAAGTGTTTAACTATCATCTCTTTCTAATCCATTCATTTCCCTCTGCTAAGACTTCTTGAAATATGACAGTGCTATTATGAGGGGGTGGTCTGTGAGCTGGCTTGGTATGAGGACTGTGGTGGGTTAACTTTGGCTTGCTGCAAATGCCCACCCAGCTGCTCTTACTTCCCCTCTTCAACAGGATAGGGGAGAGAAAATAAGATGGGAAAAGCTTGTGGGTTGAGATAAAGTTAGTCATGGGCAGCACAGACTTGACAAAGATTAACTCATTGCCAATTACAAATAGTGGGACAATGAGAAAGGAAAAACAAACCCACCTTCTCCCTACCCTCAAACCCTTCTTCCCAGGCTCAACTTCACTCTTTCATTCCCAACTTCAACCTCCTCCTCCCAGAGTGGCACAGGGGGGATGGGGAATGGGGGCTGCAGTTAGTTCATAACACCTCATCTCTGCTGCTCCTTCATTATCAAAAAGGTGGGTAGAAAAGAATTATAAAAGGAACTGGCTGCTTTTGAACTCCAGGAGACTTAATTTCAAACACGATGCTCAGCTGTTAGCTTTGGAGTCTGTTAATGGAACTCATTCATTTGTCCCTTCTCTTTTTGTATGTAGCTGCCTGTAGACATCAACGGTTGGACTAGATGATCTTAAAGGTCTTTTCCAACCTAGACGATTCTATTCTATTCTATGACATGATCTATTATACACTAGTAAAGCATGTATTTTTCAAAAAAATGTAATTCTGTATGGTAATGAAAGTATGGTTCAACTTGCAGGCTGTAGAATAATCAGTCCTGAAGCATTTTCAGGCCAACTCTAAGGTACTAACAATGAAAGAGGAAAAACTTACTTGCTTGAATTGTCTGTTTATTGTCATATTAAAGCTCAATTATTTGAATCCTTGGGCATTTCTGAATACCTCACTGCCATAAACTAAGTGAAGCAAATCATGGCAATCTATTGCTGATCCACTTAGAAGTGTAGCTTACTAACACAAAATGGCTTATTCATTTCAGCTTCATAAGTCACTGTCAGTCATCTGATAAATTACTTTGGGTATTTATTAACATAGTTCTAGTCTGAGGAAGTTAGCTTACTTTATGCTGACTTGCATAAACATCTTGGTGTGCATTCCAAGCATAAAAAGATGATTTTTTTTTTTTCTCTCCAAATAATGAATTCTAATAGCTGTTTACTTTAATGAAACAATGATGTTTCTGATGTGAATTTGATTTCTGGAGTTGTGATACTATATACTAACAGAATTATCTAATGTTGTAAAAGGGGAGCATTTTGTATAAATCCAATTGTACTGCTTTGGAACGTATTTTAAGTCAATTTGATTATCATTTGGCCTTTTGATTTCTTTGAGTTCTTGCTTTGTTCTGTATTTTCAGAGGTAATTCTTGTTGGAAATTTTGGCCACTAGACTAATGTTTGTGGCCTTGGACAGAGGTTGTTTCAAGGCGGAAGAGCGGAGGGACAAATGAAGAGAATCTATATAGGAACAGATGCATAGACACAAGCTATCCATCCCTAGTTACAGCTGCTAGAGAAGCACAGACCAAACTGCAGGCTAAACACTAACCATAAGATGATTAGTAAGAATACACTTTTTCTCCTTCCCTGAACAACTGGTTCTTGTCATAACCACATAATAATTTGGCTACTTGCAATTAGCAGCACACCTAAAATGGAGGGCAGCTGGGAGAAAGCTGACTATGGACCAAAAAAAAAATAAAAAATGGTTAGCCCTCAGAATTACAGGGGTGGACTTACTACAAAGCAAATGGTGGAGCAACCACTGCTGACCTAGGGGAGATGCACAGCAAAGCGTATTTCTCTTTAGTCTATTGAAACAGTGCTTATAGGAAATAATACGCAGATTGCTTGCAATGGATAAGAAGAATTTATTTGATATATTTGTGTGTAAAGATAGGCTGGGCTGTGGGGGTGGGATGGGGAATCTGTAGCTAAATTGCCCCAAACATTTCTGTTACAGCTCCTTTCATAGTCCTCATCTTCAGCTGTATCTCTCTATCTTGCAAATAAATCTCTAACAAGAATAGTAGCAGCTATTCCTGTTTGGAAAACCATCATTGACAGCAGCTGTAGATTGTTGTGGGTTGCTCACTGGAGGCTCATGAGACCCCTAGAAATCTGCAAGGTCACTACAGAATTGCTTTAACATATGTGGTGATGAATCGGCATAGAATTTGTGTTGGCATGTAAAGTGATGTTTAATTTGGAAATTCATTTTCCTTAATTTGTTTTGCTGTGGAAATAGTCCTGTGTAATTGTCAATTGGTTGTGGGTGATTTGGTTGAGTAAATACCACTATTTATCAAATTTTTCTAATGACATATTTGTATGTTTATTAAGTAATCCTTAAATAATCAAAACATCTGATTGTGCTCAGATGTCTAAATCTTGTTTTTATCTTAACTGCTACATTACTATTCAAAAGGTAACATTGTATTCCCATTTACATTCCTAGCAGAATTAAAACGTCAGTGGACAAACCGCGTAATTTAGAGCCTGAAAATAAATTTTTTCCAACTTCTTTTCAGTTCTTCAGGCATTAAGATAAAGGCAGTAGCAGTGCAGAACTAGGGAAAGGCTATACTTTAAGTGATGTAATGGGAATAGGACTGATATAACAATGCTTTATTTTAGTCTCATTTTATTCTTAAACACTGCTTGCTCTGTCTTTCCATATGGATGGTCTTGTATGCTAGTTGGCTTGTTGATTTTGCTTGAAACTCGTATTTTAGCCCTGTTTTTTTTATTAACTAAATATGTATTTAGAATGGTTGCTTTGCCTATAGGTTAACAGCTGAATCCAGATTTGAAACTACAGAAAACGAAGATAAGAAAGAAAATAAAATCATGACTGGGAAGAAAACACAAAAGAAAAAATATACAACGTTGTATGTATCTTCTAAGCCAACTTCTGAAACACAATGTACTCAGCAATAGAACTTATATTTCTGGATGGAACCTGAACAACTTGGAGTCCTGTTTCAGCAGGAAATACTGAGTAGACTTAGGTCACAACATAAATGTACCAGTTCCTAGCTTGGATATTGATCTGCCTTGTTATATGAAGAGTATGATCACATTAATGAGATTTGCACTTCTGATATCCTAACTTCCCAGAGAGCACATTAAGTTCCCTGGCAATGTGACATGAAGTGTTGCCTTGTCTTGAATCTTGGTGAAGCCTCTAAACACATGTTAATCATTATTTGTTTGAAGCACAGTGCTAGTCTGAAAGACAAGTACTTGCTACAGAAGCTTTATTACATGATAAGACAGCAGTCAACCCTGAGCAAGACAGAGTAGATAGTGTTGATGCAGAACTCGGCTCAGTCATGTGCTCCTGAATTTCTTCTAATTGCTGGATTTGGAATTCTTAACGTTTTTCCCCCCAATCTGTAACTGTTCAACTTTCAGACTGACCTGATTGCAAAGGCACATGTGAATCTTTTTATGCATTTTTGTGGGATAGTATTCTTTTGAAACTCTATAAATTCTTGATTTTGTACTAATAATTAAAATAAGCCTTTCTTTCTCTTCCTTCCTAAAATGTAGTCTATCTTGCATTTGAGACAAAACATTTATCTAAAGCTGTCAGTTTTTTGAGAGGTGAGGTATTTTGTAGAAAGAATTTTGTTTAAAAAAAAAAAAAGTACCATTCAATAAAAGTGAAGAAACTATAATGCACATGCTGTGTGTCGTCATGTTTTTAGGAGACAAATCTTAACTTTCTGTAACTTTCTGATGACCATTCATGAAGAATAATTCTGAGGAGAACATTTAAGCTAGTTTCCTTAACTTTTTTTTTAGCACTTATGTGAAAGTTTAACATTACTTCGTTAGACTTAGTATACTACAGTTTATACTACTCCCTCTAGTGAATGGCTTGCCCACTTTAGAAGTAAAAGACTCTGTAGTTAAGAAGAAAGCTGTTTAAGACTTTCTTTTAAATCCATTATGAAAATATCTTGGGGGAAGAATCTTAAAACCCAGTGGGTTTTAGATTTGATGGCTTGATCTGCTGTATGTTAACTTCCATCGGTACTTCGGAATCCAAGACTCCTGACATGGCTCTGTATTCAAACAGATGCAGCTTCAAGCTCATGTCAGATACTGCTAGTCAGCACCAAGAGATGGTAAAAGTAAACATGCTATACAAGGAATTTTTTTTTGTTGTGTTCTAGCTTGGGTGAAATCACTGTTTCATTTGGTGGCTTGCACTGTAGTACTGATGCTGACTAATTTTCCCACCATGACCCGCAGAACACTTCTAATGTACAAATGTACCTTACAAATACAGTTTCTTAAGTCATATTTTGTAGAAATTTAATGAGTTTTGTTACAGGTTTGTGGTGGGGGATAGAGAATGTCTTGCATAAAACTTTGTGGGTAGCACTTGGAGGAATTGCTAACTATATGTGCCTTTATGAATCCATTGAATGTACTTGTCGAAGACAACTGTTTAGATAGGCTTGTTATGGTTGTGCGCGTGGGTGGCTTTAGCTTGTCACTCACTCATCTCAACAAATAAATAACTGTAGCATTTTGAGTGACAACTCAAGTGACTAAAGATGTGGTAAAGTAAACTTAAATGAACAGATGTGGCTTGTCACTTTCCAATGCAGTTTGAACTTATCAGTCCATTTCTACATAGTTAAATTTAGGCACAGCCTGGTTGCTGTTACTGCTGTTGTTGAACAAAACAATCACAAATCCATGTCTCAGAATCTAATTGTATCACTTCATCAATGTAAGAAATCTATCTATCCAAATCCTTCAGTCTCTTTTTAATGAAGTCTACATAAACTGAGACTATCTTATTTCTTGTTAACTTTTAAGATATTCCATGATATTCCAGGAAGCTAACACATATCCATGAAGTAGTTCTTACTCTTCTTGAATTTGACTGCACACATGAAATTAAATAATACTACACTGAAGAAATCATGCTTTTCAAGCTACAAAATGTTGGAAGAAAACCTTTTTCATGCAAATGGTGTAAGTTATCTTTGTTTACTGTCACTGTAGACTGAGTGCAAATAGCATAGAACAACTGAAGTACATAATGGTAACTTCCCATTTAAATGGGACTTTTACTTTAAATGGGAGTACTGAACTGTAGATTGTCTACCAAGACAGTTAATTATTTATGTTGAGGTACTTGGTATATGAAATTTCTAAATGTTTTTTAATTGAAATAACTTGTTAATTAATGCTACAAACAAAACCAGGATGTCATTTCCACAACTAAATGAAACTGGTTATCTACCCCCAAAAACTACTGCTTTACCTGTACTGCTGTAGTTTACTTGGAGTATGTAGTCTTTATCCTGTTAGACTATATATGCATGCTTACAAATCTTTTGCAGAATTGCATCTAGCAGGTAGGGAAAATGTCTGGAACTGAGACTTTTGTTGTGCTATAACATACTTAAGGTATTACTCTTTAAGTGCATGAAAGTGCTTTGCATATTTTCTTTTTTCCTTCTGTTTTGTTGCATCAGTTGCTTTCTTGCAACTGTGCTCGCAGATCTTGACATATAATAGGATTTAGAGCCAGTTAAATGCAACTGTTGTATTCTGCTTAAATCCTTCTGTATAACGGAAGATAGCATAGC
Organism: Burhinus bistriatus; assembly: GCA_013397275.1. Lineage (NCBI taxonomy): Eukaryota > Metazoa > Chordata > Aves > Charadriiformes > Burhinidae > Burhinus > Burhinus bistriatus. Next base: position 64,695 of record VYXH01002954.1, on the reverse strand, counting down.
TAAAAACTGATAATTAGATCGTTGGTATTTTATAAGATCTTGTTTTGTGGAATTGATAGCAGTATTAAAGGAAGAAAGAATTCTCTCCCTTCTTCCTCTGCCTGTGCTCCAACCCCCTCAAAAGGTAAGTTCTACCCATGAGTTCCCTAGGCAGAAAGATTTTTTTTTTTTAATCTTTTGGGAAGGAAGGATTTTTCTACTTTGGAAAGACGTTCTGCCTGGAAAAAGACATAAGGAAAAGATGGTAAGGGACACAAGGGTGATGAATGATTATCTGTCCACTATTTTCTGTGAAATAGTAATGTGGAATGGTAATTACACAAATAAACCAACAAATACTGGGTATAAAAACCTCCACTAGCAAAGGGTGTAACTATTACCTGCCTTAATTCTCTAGACCCTTGTTGGGGTTCGTCCTCTGCAGTAGGAACATAAGATTTTAGGGTTCCCATGCATGCTTTCCTCTCTGGATGCATTTTCCTCTTGAAGCTGAAAAAAGACTTTGTTGCTTAATCCATGTGTTAGAAATTATAGCTAGGACTTCTTCAGATGCAGTCAGAAGAGGAAATGGTCTTGCTAACATGGGAAAGTGGTAGTAGGTGCTAGTAGCTAACAAGTTCTGAAAGGATCATCATGAAAGTATGACAGGAGGAAGCAACAGCAGATGTGTGCAATGCTGAGAGCTGGGGGAGAGGGGAAGGAGATGGCAGGTAGGAAGCAGCAATGACTTCAGAAACTTGGGTTCTTGAGTCAGGGCATTAGTGGAGGGTTAGGATGCTGAGAAGCAGAGCGTGAGCTCTGAAACAGGAACAGAGCTGTGTCCAAATGTATGGTGGTATTCAGATGTCTTGTACTCTTTGCAGAATCCAGTCTCTTGAGATGGAAGAGATTGAGGGCATCAGAAACGTATTGCAAATTGGGCTCCAGTTGGGAAGTGAAATTTCCGTATATCACTTCTTCAGATAATTTCTTTTCAAAATATAGTAGTATTGTATTAAGTTTATTAGACCTACATGATGAAGCATGTTTTTAAACAAGTGCTGGAAAGGAGCAATTTTCCTTAGGACTCTTGTATATTGCAGGGAAACGTAATGAAGAAGAGCAATGTAGAACAAGAAAATAAATGCAAGTCGTGACCTCTAGGCCAAATAGTATATGGGAAGGGGTGATTTGCTGTAATAAGGAATACAGTTATCACTGGTTAGGAAGTTATTACTCAAAATACATAGTAAACTAAAAGAATCTTTTTTTGATAGATGAACAATATAAATTGGGTGTTCCAAGGAAAATATTTAGAACTTAGATGATGCTGATTGTCTTTAGGTGGAGATAATCTGAGTTGCTCAGAATCTAGCTGGCTTTAATAAACATAACATGAATTTAAATGTTATTTTAGGGCAGAAAATAACTAGCTGAAAAGTTAACTGGTTAAATCCTTTTGCTAAGCTAGTATGTAGACATGGTTAAGACTAGGGCAATTCAAGCAAAACTGTGGTAAAGTTTAAGGTGGCTTTCCTCCAGAAATGGGTATCAGAATTCCATGTGCAACAAGACAGACTGGCAGACTGTGCTTCTTGTGATTGCTGGTTGAAGTCAAGAACTGACATGTTGGATGTTATCAAAAATACCCTGACGGATGTAGCATAGCGCTGTTAAACAGTTTTGATAAACAATGATTGCTAAGTTGCAAGGTAATATCCAGATAGAATTGTCATATGACTTTGTTGTTCTGAGCAGGATAAAGAAACAGTAAGTCTTTTAAAGCATTTTCTTTTTGTGTTTTTTTGGTTTTTTTTAATTTCAAGGTGTAGGTAAAGAACATGAATGAAGGTGACGTACTTGTCTTCAATTCAGTATGTTGTCCTTAATCCAAACTACAAACAACTTGGCTTGATCTTTGCACATCCAAAATGTCATTAAGTTAGCTCACACAGTAACCTGTGTGAAAGTAAAGGCTGTAAATATACAATAAATTACTTTTTGAGGTTTTGTATTGAGAAGTCTTTAAGAAAATGCTGCTTTGTTTAGAGAATAAAGAGAACCTCTCCTACTTTTTCCTCCACAGGTAAAATAGCAGAAATAAAAAGTAATGGGTGCGGTTTGAAATGTGGCTTTGTCCTCATTTCTTTTATTAAGGCATAGTCTATTGTGATTACAAAAAAAAAAAAAAAAAAAAAAAAAACCAATTTTCAAGACACCTTAAAAAAAAAAATTT